>CM060244.1:2447701-2729008 GCA_030555515.1 Acutogordius australiensis | reverse complement strand
AAATTGGGTCTCGGTCCTTCTTGTGCTAGGTTAGAATTGTTTCTAAAACCTTCTCTTCTATAACGGTGGTCGATAAAATTATTGTTTCTGTCCCGATTAAAGTTATTATTTTTCCAATAATCCCGCCTAAAATTCTCAGGTCGCCTTAATATTCTACCTACTCTTAAAACTTCACTGTTTATTCTATAAATTTTGTACAATAATATGACTATACACAAAATTAAAGTTATAAATTTTATTTCCAAAATGTTTAATAAAGGAGTTAAATCTATTAATATTCTGTCGTCCGTAAACATTAAAATTTTAAATATATAATTATTTTTTTTTGTTTTATTAATTATGACAATTTTTTAAATGTTTATGTAAAATTATGAGGAATAACCTCGGCTACATTTAGCATCAAACCTAATATAATTTTTTTTTTAAGATTTTAGCTATTAACGGAAGACGTTAGGCCCAATCTTACAGCCTTAATGACTCCAATTTTTTTTTTTTGTTAATAAATGTATAAATTAATTTATAAAAATATACGTTTTATCACTCAAAAATTCTTAATAAACATTTAGACTTTTTAAACTCCTGTATAAGGCCATTTTGTGTTTTTAAAAGTCTTCAAAAAAAATTTTTTATATAGTATAGATTAGTAGTTTCAATAAAAGGATTCTGCATTCCCTAAAATACAAGGCTATAAAAAGAGTAATTATAAAAAACTTACAATAAGATTCAAATGACATTTAGGCCGTATGCACCATTTTATCAAACAAAATTTAGAATATTTCAAACGGGAGAATATATATTTATTTGATGATAAAAATATGTAGGACAGAAAAATTAATAATTGAATATTTTGCTTTTTAACGCCCTATTTATAGGGCAGTAAAGCAGCTAAATACTTGGAAAAATAAAAAAAAGGAAAAAGAAAAAGAGACCTCCTATGAAGGTCGTAAATCAATTATTTTTAAAAACAAAAAAATTACTTTAATTTTACAAGGGCGCTTCCTGGGCCAAATGGTTCCAGGAAGCGTCAAAATTTATTAAACGAAAACTTTATGATTAATTTATTTTTTTAACTATACTCTGCTTCCTGGGCCAGATGGCTCCAGGAAGTGTCAATAAATTCTAAAAATTTTATTTTTTGCTTAAACAATATTCATGCGCCAAAAACTTGACCAAAAACCATAGTTGCCATAAATGTTTAGGATCCTCCATATTTTGTTGTCCGTCCAGTGTTATTAATCATTAGCGTATAAATATATATATCAAACCGAGAGACCAATATGCCATTAAATAATGATTGTGCTTTTTTGATCTCAATTTCGGACAATTAAAACTTAGACGTGGCTTAAATAACGAGTTTGGATAGCAAATTTAAGTTTTATGTAAATTCTAAATTCCAATGTATCAAAGCGTGAAGGCAAAAGCTTCGGTTAAATTAAATGTTTATTTTATAGCCCGTGGCATGCCTAGACGTAAGTATTTTAGTAAAATCTATAAAAAATGGTAAGGATATTAAAAATTATGATATAAAGGGTGCATTTTTTAGCAATGTATGAACATTTTTATATCCTCGGCTACTAGTAATTTTTTTATAGGACAATTTCAGGATTAGGAAAACTTATTTTTTAATAGATTAAAATTAGGCGATTATGTAATTATAGTTATATTGATTGAAGTTAATTTATAAGCATGTATACAAATATTCACTAGGTAAGTGCTAGTGTTATATTTGTGGCTTATTACATAAATGGTATAAATTTTTTAATGAATTCTTTTATTTTATGTTAATATAGATAATTATATTGTATATAGGAACTTTAAACAAATATGTTATTTTAATTTTTTAAGTCGAAATAAATAATAAAAAAACCAGATAAATTTGGCTAGAAATAAATTCCGGCATACAAAATAATCACACATTAAGGTTTTAAATTTACTTAGTGTTCTATTAAATTAAAAAACTAACAAAAAAAAATGATGTTCTAACACAATAATTTGAATCATATTGTCCTATTACTAATTAAATTTGGATTAACTTTAAATTTTGAATTTAAAAGTTTCCTCACTAGATGTAATTAACTAAATGTAAAATTTTTTTTACCATAAACCCAATACAATATGATTTTAAACAATTTTAATTTGTTTAACTCATACATATTTGATATTAAACAACTCACCCTAAATATTTGTTATTTCGACAACCTATTTTATTTATCGAAACTATAATCATCAATACTTTTTTTCTTATTCTTCTTTGATAAAATTTTGAATTATAAATTTTGATCAACAATTACTAAAGACTTAAATACATTTAATCGAGATTTAAATAAAACAATTTAATTTTCGTAGTCAGATCTATATTGAATGCAATATATTAAAAGTTTTTTTAAAAAATAGAACTACCTAATATTATAAAACATTTGCTGTGGCGTAGATAAAAAAAATATCAATACAACATATACAAACGGGATCTATAATTATTACTAATTTAGATCCTTATCAAAATCAAAATTCCATTTTTTAAGAATTTAACAAATATATAATATAAATTTAGATCAAAGAATTAAGATATTTTGAGGAGTCATAATTTATAGTAGAAAAGATTTAAAACATTTTGGTATTTTTTGATTAATTTTTATATATTATGAACTAAACTTTTTTGGGACATTAACATTTTGCTTAAATATGTGTATAATTTGGCAAATTTTATTAACTAGTATATCAATTGAATATTTAACTAAACGAGGTAATTGTAATCTTAAAAAATAAAATTTTACTAATTTAAGTTCTGGGTGGTTTGTTTATTATTTTTCAGTATATAATTCGATAATATTTGATTTCCTGTTGTAATAAAGATTGAAATTATTTAGAAGTGGGCCTAAATTCTGAACAAGTTTGCCTCCTAAATCTGGCTTATGCGCGAAACAATAACCTAGATAAAGATGAAAACCAAATAGAACAATTAATCAGAAAATTGGGAGTGTCGAAAGATCAGGTTACAATAAATTTGTAAGGGTTATAATGTTTTATGTACGTATTAAATGAATTAATTTATTTATTTATATTGGAAGATACCGATTTGACTTTAAATGTTTCAGGTGAAAAATTTACCCTTGATATATTTTGTGCTTTCTCAAATCAAAATACAATTCTTGTATGAATTTTCTTAGGCTTTGATACAATTTACATATTAAGCCCGACTAATTCCAATTTGGGGGGGGGGGGGGGGGGCAAAAAAACTTGTGGGGAAGGGGGGTAGAAAAGAAAATTTTTTTGGCCTATGGGCATGTACACCATTTAATTCCTTGTTCAAACTTTTGTTATGAAAATGCTGCCTCACTCGACGTTGACAAGCTAAATTATAAAAATTTAGCAAAATCAATAGTAACACATTCTTGGTATTTATTGTTTGTTTAATAAAAAAGTTTTTGCTATAATTTCTTTAATAATCAATTAATTTATTTTTAAAAGAGTAAAAGAAGCTCTAATTTATTTTTATCTATTAAAAAGGATAATTAAATTTATAAAAATCTAAAAATTCTAAGTAGATATTATCGGTAAAGAATCTATTATTGAAAGAATCAATCAATAAATCAATAATATTAAAAATATTTTTTAGTTTATCATTAATTTTTAATTATTGTAATAATAATTTTACAAAAATCAGAAAAATCCTGTGGTGTAGTTTTTCTTTTATCGATAATTAATTAATGTCATTTTATAAAATATTAAATCAAAACAGTTTTTAAATAAATCTTCATGTACATATATTTCTTAACTTAAACATTGGTGTATTAAGTCAAAAGTTTTAGAAAATTAATTGTTTTATTGAAAAGGATCAAAAAAAATAATTTGATTTATAAATATAGACCGACCCACCCTGTGACTAGATATAAATGCTTATTTATTTTTAATTTTCAAAAGAGTACTCAATATTTTATGTAAATTTTTTTTATAAAAAAAACAATAACTTACTAGTCACCACACCACCGGCGCAACAGCCGGGGTTGGTCTCGCATTTACTTATTTGCTTATTTGCATTGTTGTGAATATTTTTGAAGGAAAGAAAAATATTAAGAAAATTTATTTCTTCACTTAAATTTTAAGCCAATCTTTTACAACAAGATGCAATCGGTAAAACAGTGAATAAGGACACGGTGTTCAGCCATTTTGATTAGAAATACTTGAACACCATCTTTTACTCCAAACATTACCTTTGCCCCATTATAGCATTGTGCGAACAGGTTTTTCTACATTATCTAACAATTGTTGACAAGAAACTTCTTTGGCCAGATTTATGAATTGCTAAATAAACAGCTTTCTTTAACTTTACCTAATAAAAAACGAAATAATTTCTGTGTTAGTTACATTTCTTTAACAGATGGAGAAATGTTGATATCGATAAAAACACTGTTTAAAAAGGAATTTTTTTAAATAATAATTTTTAGATATTTTTGGGGGAGCAAATTAATTTTATTTATGAGGGTTGAAAGGCAAAAATAAAATTTATACCAAATTCAGGGGGGGGGGGGCAAAATTATAACAATATGAACATTTTTTTTGGCGGGGGGAGGGGGGAAGAGAAGGGCAATTTAAAATTTTTCGGGGCAAAGTTTTTCCCCCTTTACCAAGGTCTATAATTGTGAATGGTACATATATAAACCGTTTAATAATCCAACCTTTAAGCTATTTTTTATATAATAACTCTAAAACTATTATAAATAAAGGAGAGGTTACCTTTGTTAGAAAAACATTATACGACGCTCCAATTTATTAAAGTCTGATTTGAACTTTTCTTATATCATAAATTTAGTTTTAAAACAATCCAGAAATTGTTTTTTATATATATGTTAATTGCACAGATTTTAATTTGGATCAAAGCCAGGAGAAATAAATTATCGGGTAAATGTTTAAATTCTATACAAGTGGTTTTGGATTTGCTAGTGACAAAAACTATCCCAATATGGTTTTGAGACGTCCTAAAAACTAATTATAATATTAAATATTTATATTTGTGTTACCATTGTGGTCATGTTTGTTAAAACTTATAAACTTTTTTAAATATTATTGTAGAACAATCAAAAACCCCTGTGGTTAGTTAATATAAGGATTAAATATAACGTTATTAACGATTGCCCAGTATAAAAGGCTTGATAATATTGAACAACAAAATTTTTTTGAATTTCATATCAAAAACAAAAAAAGGATATATTTAGAATTACCACAGGTATAAATTTAATGAGTGTTTTTTTGATCCATCAACTCAAATAATCGGAAAAATTATTTCATGCTCATCCATCATCTTTCTGAAAACAATTTGTCAGTGTTTCGCGCATTTATTGATTTTTTATAAAATATATAAAGTTTGTTAGAGCTTAACTGTTGTAAATATGCAAAAAAAAATTTAACTTTGTATTTTTTTTATTTTTATTTTTGGTTTTTCTAAAATTTTAAATGCTTATAGCTGATTAACTAAGTTAGATTGAAAAAAACAATAAACGATTAAAAATTGCTAATATGGCAAGTTTGATCTCTTTAAATTATAGAAAATGTTGGCCTGTTAAGCCATTTACTTTCAAGTTAGGAAAAAGATATATTAAAACAATTATACATAAACAAAAATACCAATAAAATTATAAAAAAACACCTCTTAAAGTTAATCAAGAACTTTTCAAATATATTTTAACAAGTGTTTTACTCCATAGATAAAAAAATAGAATTTTATTATTTAAATTTAATTTTTAGGCATTTTTTAAAATTCAATACAGATCAATAAAATAACTATAAAAATTTACTATATATGTTTTAATACGAGGAAGTTTAATACTGATAATATATAAATATGTAATTTTTATAGAGCCAAAGGAGGTCAAAAAGCCTGGTTTTAAGACATTAACAATAAATGGTAATATTTTTTTATTATTAAAAAATAATTAATCCTTTTTCAAACTCAAAAATTATTTAAATATATAAATATGTAAGTAGAATTCAAGATAGGTGAAACGCAATAAAACAAAAAATTTTCTCATTTGTATTTTTTAACATGCTGTGCAAAGTAAACAAATATGTTAATTAAAGACGATGTATAAAAGAAAATTACTTTATATACATGATAATGCTGCTTATTTGCTAGAAAAAGTTTTGAAACTGTAAAAGAAGTAATTAAGGGTCAAAAATTAATTATATTGAGAATATTATAATCAATATTGTATTTATTCCTCTATTTTTAAATTTTTTAAGTACACAACAAAAAAACAAATTCCAATATATATTGTATAATTTTTATTTATATTTTTAACTTCAAATGTTTTATGTTATATAATGTTTACAATTAAAATAGGATAATAATTTAATAAAAATTGTAAAAAAAAAATTGTGAAAATCTTTTTGCTCTTCTAATTTAAAAATCAAAACAATTAAAAGTTTTAAAATATAAAAAATTTAAGCTTACAGTCCGTGTTTGTAAAAATAAAAAATATTAAATAAGGTAAACATTACCATTTTATAATTAAAAGATCAATTTTTGTTATTTTACTTAAATAATTTTTTTCGAAAAAGAATTAAAATAACAATCATTAATATTAATATTACAATGTCTTGTAATATATCTGGATAATTATTATTTAAGTTGGACTAAAGCTGTATATAAACGTGTCATCGTGCACTAAATGTTGCGCTTATACAATACAAAAAATTATTAACATAACTCATTAAAATTTGCTAAAAACAAAAACAAAAGTAGTAACATTTTTATTATTTAAAGCAAACACATTGTTTAAAGGTAACAAATTTTAAAAAACACAATATTGAATTTTATCGTATATCAGTTTTTTTAATTTTTTTATTTTAATAATGAATTTAGAACATCTAATTTAATGTCCCAAACTTACATTTAAATTTCAATGAAATTTTAAAATTATATTCCTTAATATATATTAACAGATTTTTCTGCATACCAAAATTTACAACTATTAGAGGCGTATGGCACAAATGAATGTTTGGACAAAAATATTTATAAAACAAATAATTTATCCAGGATTATAGAATTACCGAGTGTAAAAGTAATTTTCAATATTTTTGGTTACCCGCAAAAAGTTAAGTTAAGACCTTTTTGAAGCACTTAAAAAAATAATTTTTAATTAATTTGAATAACTGATTTTAAGGTATTTTTAGGCTAAAATATTATTTAATTTATTGTTTTATATATTTTGGAGTAATTTAATAATGGTACGCTAGGTTTTAATACCCAAATTTGTTAAGCGCTTCAAAAATTAGTATTTTGGTTATTTATAATATAACTTTCAATTAAAATACAACCTTTTTGTTACATCAATTATGAGAAACTGCCATAAAAATCCTTTATATGATTTTATTAAAAATTTGTTTTTTACCTAGGACATAATAAACATTTAAATTTACTGGAAAACAATTGGACGACCCTAAGCATCATTTATAGCAAATATGGTTTTTGGTCAAATTGTTGGCACTGATCACAAATATGAAATCAGAATTCTAGCCAAAGCCTCAGATTTTTAGTTATTCGGTATCAAAGTTGAGATTTTCAATTTTTAAGGTATTTTGCGCTTTTATATGATAAAACCTATGGGTATTAAAAAAAGTTTAAAAATATATTTACATAACGAAAACAATCATTATTGTCGTAAGGTTGTAATTTTTTTTAAATATTTAATTTTTGGTTATATTTCCATATTTATAGAATTAGTGGTTTTCGTTATAAAATCTGTTTTTTGATCTTAATTACTTGAAAGTAAATTGCTAATAATTTAAGGTAATAACCTTTTTTAGATATGTTTTTTTAAGGAATCTGAATATGCCAATAGATTTTTTGTAAAATTAATAGTTAAAAAAATTTTGTAAATTTTTTTCTTAACTTTGACGCGGTAATTATATTGGATAAAAAATTAAACCCGAAATCGTTATCGCAAAAAAATTTTCTACAAAAACCTCAAAAAATTGTGTTTGTTGTTAAGATTTGTTGTCCAGTGTTATTTTACATGTTAATCAGTAAATTTTTTAATACTAACAAATACTAAATATATTAAGTTTTTGGTTTCAAATATTATTAACTATGATAAAATACAGATTTTTTTAATGAGTAAGATTTTGTGCAAATAATATCCTTGATTATATAATTTTTAGTAATTTGAAGGGTAAAAAATGAATGTAAAAAATAATGTGCGTCTGTCAGGGATTGATAAAAGTTTGGATATGGTATACGTTAATTTTTTTGAGTGATATTTATTGCAATAAAAAAATATAGAGTATTTGCCAACTAAAAATCGTGAGTAACATAGCTTAATTTTATTGTATATAAGTAATACAGAATGCAAAAATTAAAACACTGGCCACAACAATTTGAAGATAAATTAAAATAAATACCAATATATTTTTTACATTTTGCTCATGGAAACAAATATTATTCTTCCACATCTTAATTAATTTTTTCCAAAAACCTTCCCCAAAGCTTTAGAAAAAAATCTAAAATTTGAAGGTTCTATGTACAGAGCTGTCCGTTAATAACAAATGCACGATGTGTATTGCTCAATAAGAATGAAGTTAAATCTAAATTTATATTTTCACTACTTTCGTCTTATATTTCCTGCCAAAATACTATCTACCCCCTTTTTACCTTTCCTCTTACCTCCCTAAAAAAACGATTCCTTAAAAAATTATAAACATTTTATACATTGCAAAACTCTTAGTTGGCAATACGCTTTCAATATTTAATTCTAATTAATATGAAAATATTAAATTCGTTGTGTACAATATGGCGTCCATAGTTATCAGACATTTTTAAAGACAATAGATGCAGACAAATCTGTTATAAATTTATATTTTTCTTGAGTGATTACACCCACAATGCGACTTCTACCTATATTATATTATTTAAAATAATTTATAGGTAGGCATTTGAGGAAAATTTTATTTTTGTGAAAAAAGTGACATAATTTCCAAAAAACACTTTTATTAATCTTATATTTTATTAAAAAAAAATTTGCCAATATTTTTATTCTATTTTAAATGCATCATTTAGTTTTAGTTGTCTGATATACATATGAACATTTAAATTATAATACATTAATAATTTAATAGGTGAAATTTTGGTTTTCATATCAACGAGAAAAAGAAATAAGATGTAAGAGAAACCATTTTTTTATTATAATTTTAAATAAGAATGACTAAATGACACACATAATATAATTCTATAATTCTAGCTCTGAAGATTTTACAAAAACGTCGTGAAGCAAATGAGCGGTCAAGATTGAGTATATTTATTTGAAACAAACGTATTTACAATACCCCTCAATTATGTATGCATAATTGTATTAGCCCAAATTTTAAATCATATTTGATTTAATTATAAATATTGGTTTTATCTTAAATAATTAAATAATCGCATTCATCCTCTTACGTATAAATACGGAAAAAAATTGCATCATTAATTTATTTATACCTCTTTAAGTACTTGTAGTTTTCGGTTTTCACTTGCCATCTATGTTATTAGAAATTTTTCAACCAGATCGAAAAAAGAAATTTACAATGCTCTATTTAACATTATTTTATGTCCTCAAATTAATTTTGGCCATAAATTTAACTTTTCTTTTTAATTTTATTATTATCACTTTGCACATGACCTTAAGGATATTTTTATGGTTATCAATATATAATGTATATTAGGTTTCAGCATTATTTATATAGAAAGTATTACATCTAAGCATATGATACAATTTTTAATAGATATTATGTATTAAGGTATACGATGGCATAATAAATTGAACGTAATTGTTTTCCTATTTAAGTTTTTTTTAAGAATTAACTATTTACAGCTGGCTTTAATATTAACCAAAGCGATAAAGAAATATTATATAGGTTTGATCTTATAAAAAAGCTAAATATATGCCAATTTAATTAATTGCAATCATTGTTGGGAAAACAATGGGCCAAAAAACTTTGGCTCATCTTTTCCCCTAAAACACAAAAAAAGAAAGGGGGTTACAAATAAAGGGTTAAAATAAGAATTTAAGCCCTTACTAAGAAAAGGGGTATACCCCCAAAAAGTGGCTCTTTATAAAAGCCCCAAAAAGCCCATTATATGTTTAATAATTTAAAAAAATTTTAATTTTTTCTAAAAGTTCACAATGGGTGGGTTATTTTTTCTTAAAACTCCTAGGAATTTTTTTTTAAAAAAAAGGGGCTTTTTTTAAACATGCCCCTTTTCTTTAAGCACTTTTCTTTTGCCATGACGAATTTGTGGGCAATTGGGAATAAAACTCAAAAACTTGTTAAAAAAAGCCCATTTAGTTTTTTTCCCAGCCCTGTTTGCAAAGACTTTTTAAGCATTTATGATCAACAAATTTACATCTATTTTAGCCATGCATCAACGATATTTGGTTGGACCTGGTCCAAGTGGTATGCAATCATATGCGGGAGGTAACTATATAACTAAATTTTGAGTAATTGAAGTAAAAATATTTTTGTTTTTTAATTGGTGTCCCTATTTTTCAACTTCACAAATTGTAATAACAAATACATACGATTTTTGACCGTTTAAAATTTGAAACTGTCTTTAATAAAATTTTTATGTACGTCCCGTCCCTACTTTATTGTATTTTGACATTTTATCCAAATTATTTTTTCTTATACACCTTAATTATATTTTAATAATTTGCCTAAGTATTCCAGCAACAAGACTTGGCTAGACCTGGCCCAAGCGGTGTGCAAAATTTAGGAGGTAATATTGAATATTAATATGAATTTATAATAAGTAGAAGAATGCTCTGATTCATTACTGGCTAAAAATCTGTTTGAGCTCACTAAATAAAAGCAAAATTTTATTATTTGGTTTTTAGTTCATATTTTAAAGTTTGCTGTCTTATGAAAATTATTTTTTGCATATAATTTAATACTTTTTATAAACATTTCTTTTTTAATTTTTTTAAGTTCTTAAACAATTTAATAGGAACGGGGAATGATTTTTGGATGAATTGGTTTTAGCTAATACTTTGCTTCTATTATTTAAAAATCTACAATTTTCTATCTCAGCTCAGCAACAAAACTTGGCTAGACCTATCAGTGGTATGCGATCGCATGGTAATTATAATAATTATTATACATTTATACTTTCAAATAATGAACGATAGAATTATTATATCCTTTTAGTATTTAGGTTATTTAAAATATTTGGCAACCCACTTAGATAACAACGAAATAACAGAGAGATTAAATATTTAGTTAATTCAGCGGTTTAACTTTATATTTCAATCATTATTTTTTTGTTCTTTTTTATTTTAATTTTTTACACACTTTTTGAAAGTAAGTTTTAACAGGTTGAATTAAGAAAAATTTTGAGATTAGTAATATTAGGTCTGGTGTTGAATATGTCAAAACTTTTTTTGCCTATTAAATTACTTTTTGAGTTTTTTTTGACAATTTAATTTAGCCGTACAGCAACAAAATTTGGTTAGACCTGGGCCAAGTGGAATGCAATCACATGTAGAAGGTAATAAAAATTGTTTTAAATGAATATTTATTATAAAAGTAGTTTTACTTAAATAACTAATTTTTTATTTATTAGTAAATTTTTTTTATCTATATAAACAACTATTTATAAATTGAACGTTACCTGCAAAATTTAAAAACGGTAAATCTAATAAAGTAGACTTGATTTCAAATTATAATTTGACAGATATTAATGCAATTTAGACATTGAGAGACACAATGGCCTAATTTAAAATATTGTTAATTTTTTAGATTTTCTCTGGTGTGTTGGGGGAAATATAAAATGAACGTTTACAAAGTTTTTGAATTTTAAGATTACAAAAAAATTAATTTAAATTGACGTTACTATTTATGATAAAATATAAATTTAAGATAAGTTTACATAAATATTTAAATGGCATCCAAATCTAATAAAACATAACATATTGTTAGTTTAAATTAAATGACTGTTAGAATATATGAATATTATTTTTTTTACCTTTTTTCTTTTTGTTTTATTTAACATTTTTTCTAAAACTTACAATTATCATAGCTCTCTAAATAAGTTTGATTAGAAAGGAACCGAACCTTAAACACATGTAGAAATTGTTTTTTCGGAAGTTAGATTACACTGGACAACAAAAATTTGGACGACTAAGCAACATCTATGGAAACTATAATGGTCAAGATTTTGCGCTGATCATCAAATTTATATATGAAAATAATATTTCACCTAAATTTAAAATTAAAGCATTTTTTTAATAAAATTTTATTGGATTTAAATATTCCATAATTTTTAAATGCTTCCTTGAACAAGACTGGTGAATTATTTCCAATAGTAGGCATGAATTCAGATAGCTCAGTGGCAAACCTTCTGTCTTAAAATCAGGAGGTTGCGATTTCGAATCCGTGCACAGTAGCTTTTTTCATAGTGTAAAAATTGCATACATGTGCAACCCCTTTAAATCTTTTGCTTGCTTAGGCAATAGGTCTTAAACGATATGGCTAAAAGTAAGAGCCTAGGCTAAAAACCCAGGTCGCCGGCGGGCGAGCAAATTTTATTATTTAACCGGTCGGCAATATTAATTGCTTTGCTAGGGTAAAAAAGTCAAAGCTCTAACAGGTATGGCACATCTAAGTGTGGAAAGGTTTGGGGGAAACCTCAAACCAATTGTTTGTTTTTTTAGGCTTACATTTTAACTTTAAAAAACTAACATTTAAAATATTTTAGCTCCATCAATCACATTGGACAACAAAAAAAACATCATAAAAGATTTTTTGAGGGTTTTGTAGTAAATTTTCTTGCGATAACGATCCCGGGTTTAGTTTTTTTTCCAATGCCTCCAATTTTTTTTAAGCCGCGTCCAAGGTTCAAAAAAATTCACAAGCTTTTACTATTAATTCTACAAGAAATCTATTGGCATATTCAGATTCCTTATAAAAAACATATCTAAAAAGATTATTACATATAATTTTTAGCGGATCAAAAAACGGTGTTTATGACGAAACCCACTAATATTACAAAAATTAAAAAAAATTAAATTTAAAAAAAAATTTAAACCCCTTACGTTAGTAATGAATGTTCGTTATCTAAATATATTTTTAAACTTTTGTTACTTCGCATAGGTTTTATGATATAGAAGCCCAAAATACCCCAAAAATTGAAAAATCTCAACTTTGACACCGACTAGCTAAAAATCTGAGGCAGTGGTTAAAATTTAATTTATTCGTGATCAGCGACAAAAACTTGACCAAAATAGTTGCCATAAATAATGCTTAGGGTCGTTAAAATTTTGTTGTCCAGTGTTATTAATTTGTTGAACATTTATTATCAAATTTACTTATTTCAGTCGTACAGCAACAACATTTTTATAGACCTGGCCCAAGTGGTATACAAGCAACGGAAGGTAACTATAGTATATTTAACAATTAGGCCCAATTCTAGCTTATCCAATTTGGGGAATGGGGGGGGGGGAGGAGGGGTCAAAAAAAACTCATGGTAGGAGCAGAGCTGGGAAAATGTCCATTTTTAGGTCAAACTTATTTTTTTGTTTTTTTTTAATTTAAAAAATAAAGGGATTTAGCTTTAATTAAGAAAATTATTATAAAATTTAAGATTATCTGCTTGTATTCTTTATTTATTAATAATTGATTTTTTTAATCTGTCATAAAATTTGTGAAAAACAAAAATTTCAGTTTAGTCAAAAAATGTGTTTTTCCCTAGCTTAGCTCTGGGTAGGAGGTCACGCCAAAAAAATACTTTTTTTTTTAAATTAAAAAATCACGTTTGCGCAGGTCGCTACTTGCTAACCTACTAGTATATTTATTATCCATTTCGAAAAAGAAAATGTGGCCTAAAAGTTTAGTGCCGAATACTTATAGAATAACTAATTATTAGTGGATCGCCGAGTCGTTTAGCAAAATATTGAATTTTATATAAATATTTATTATATATATTATCTGAGAATATATTTCCATTTAAGATTTTATATATTTAGTCAAGGATATTTATTGACCGCAGGACTAAATATATATATAATAGACAATTAAGGTTACAATATGAAATCTAAAATAATCAATATAGTAAAGCCGTTGGCCATCAATTTTAAACAAGGTCAACTAGATCAATTACCAACATAATAAAAGGTCGTATTAAACTATTAAAAAGGAGCAAAAAATTTAATATGCAAATACCAACATGGTGGCCAAGGAGTTTAACTCGCGACCTTGTGTTGGCAGGCTCGTTCTTTTCCTTGCTCACCTGTTAGCGAGGCAAGTTTAAAACTTCCCCCTATCATATGGCATATATATACATTTTATGGCGACAAACAAAATCTTTAAATCAATACCCCACCCATAATTTTTCTCCTTATAACAATTAATAAAATCATGCATTGTTTTTAATATGAAGGCATGTTTTATTCAAAAATAAAATTCGGGTGCGTAATGCCGCCCATAATGGAATGCTGTGATCACTAATCGAGGTCGATTTGTTGTCCTTGATATCGTCCCTTCTCGAGTTGATGCCAAAGTACCACGGGGCACTATCGTATACATGCTCGTCGCCGATGACCAAGTCTATCAAGTGATCATTTATCTTCCTCATGGCTTGTTGCCCCATTTCGTTTTCATACACGTCGTAAGGTTTGGAGTACTCATTAAATCCTCGTTCGTTTTAAAAAGTGTCCATGTATTGTTGGGATTCACCTGTGCGTCATTGCTAACATCATGTTCAGGCTGTTGATCCTCATCTTCGTTCAGATTGAAGAAACTATTATTGTCATAATCAGTATCGATTGTATGCCTTTCGCCCCCAATATCGTCAAGATTGTTTAACTGGATAAAAGGTTCATATAGGTTATCGCCATCAAACTTGTAATGTTTATCAACTGTAGTACCCAAGTCACTCTCATTATTGTAATCTTCCATAATATGAGTGTCCCATAATCCATTATTAACAATTTCAATCGGTTGAATTTCATTATTATTATTATCATTATTATCATTATTATTATTATTATTATTATTATTATTATTATTATTATTATTATTATTATTATTATTATTATTATTATTATTATTATTATTATTATTATTATTATTATTATTATTATTATTATTATTATTATTATTATTATTATTATTATTATTATTACTAAATGACTCATCTCCTTCATCAATATAACGCATTTTCATGCATCTTACTCCCTTATAAATTCTATTTGAATAGACTGGTATAGAATCGCCGAAAATGCTACATTGACCATTACTATTGCTGAGTTCTTGACGATTTTCATCAAAATCGTTATCATATATTTCAGCGATGTTATCATAATAATTATACCTTGAATTCCATTGGTCCACAGCGAAGTATCCGAATATAATATTTGATTATCTAAAATAATAAGGTTCCTCGTATATTTCATCATCATTATTCATTAAGTCAATTCGTTTTTCATATATATTATTATTTATCTTTGGTAAACCCAGATTAAATCGTGGTCTTCGGCACCATATTAGTGGATCGCCGAGTATTTTAGCAAAATATTGAATTTGATATAAATATTTATTATATATATATATTATCTGAGAATATATTTCCATTTAAGCTTTTATATATTTAGTCAAGGACATTTATTGACCGCAGGACTAAATATATATAATAGACAATTAAGGTTACAATATGAAATCTAAAATAATATATATAGTATAGCCGTTGGCCATCAATTATAAACAAGGTCAATTAGATCAATTACCAACATAATAAAAGGTCGTATTAAACTATTAAAAAGGACCGGTTAAATTTAATATGTAAATACCAACACTAATATGTCCGAATTTTTGCTTTTTGATATTTGACATCTTACTTTAGTCGCACAGCAAAATTTGGTTAGACATGGGACAAGTGGAATGCAATCACATGTAGGAGGTAATAAAAATTGTTTTAAATGAATATAAATATGAAAAGTTATTTTACTTAAATAACTAATTTTTTTTTAGTAAATTCTTTATCTATTTAAACAATTTTTTATAAATTGAACATTACATGCAAAATTTTAAAAACGGTAAATTTAATAAAGTAGGTTTGAATTCAAATTACAATATGACAGATTTTAATGCAATATAGACATTGAGGGAACCAATGATGGCCAAATTTAATATATTGTTAATTTTGTAGATATTCTCTGATGATGGTTAAATATAAAATGAACTTTTACAAAGTTTTTGACTTTAAGATTAAAAAATCAATTCAAATTAACGATTTATCTCAAATTATATAATTAAAATTAAGATAAGTTTTACATAAACATTTTAGACAAATTGCATCCAAACCTAATAGAATATAGCATATTGTTATTAAAATACTGTTAGAATATGTAAATATTATTTTTTTTTTCTTTTGTTTTTAATTCATTTTTGTTTTATTTAACATTTTTCCTAAACTTATAATATTCATAGCTCTCTAAATAAGTTTGATTAGAAAAGACCCTTAAACACATGTAGAAATCGTCTTTTCGGAATTATAGGTAAAAAATGTTGACCTGGGTAAGTAAAATAATTTAAAGCTCAAATTTATATATAAAATAATATTCCACCACAATTAAAAATTATTCTTTTTTTTTACAAAAATTAATTTGTATTTAAATAATCCATAATTTTTTAATGCTTCTTTGTAGTACAAGACTGGTGAATTAATTCCAATAGTAGGCTTGAATTCAGATATTTCAGTGGCAAACCTTCTGCCCTAGAATCAGGAGGTTGCGAGTTCGAATCCGTGCACGGTAGCTTTTTTCTTCGGAAAAATAGCATACTTGTGCAACCCGTTTAAATCTAAGTGGCCTTCTTAGGCAATAGGTCTTAAATGATATGTATAAAAGTAAGAACCTAAGCTAGAAATCTAGGTCGCCGGGGTGCGAGCAAATTTTATTATTTAACCCGTCGACAATATTAATTGCTTTGCTAGGGTTAAAGAGTCAAAGCTCTAACAGGTATGGCACATCTAAGTGGGGAAAGGTATGGGGGAAACCTCAAACCAATTGTTTGTTTTTTTAGGTATATTTTAACTTTAAAAAACTAACATTTAAAATATTTTAGCTCCATCAATTATTAAAATGTTTAACATTTATACTAATTATCAAATTTACCTCTTTCAGTCGTACAGCGACAAAATTTTGATAGACATGGCCCAATTGTTATACAAGCTACGGAAGTTAACTATACTATATTTAACAATTATTCCCAATTCTAGCTTATCTAATTTGGGGGGGGGGGGGGGGGGGGGGGGGGGGGGGGGGGGGGCAAACAAAACTCATGGTAGGGGCAGAGCTGGGAAAATGTCCATTTTTGAACTTATTTTTTTATTATTTGTAATTTAGTAAAAATGAATTAGCTTTAATTAATATTTATAAAATTTAAGATTTTCTGCTTGTATTCTTTATTTATTATTAATTGATTTTTTTTAACTGTAATAAAATTTGTGAATAACAAAAATTTGAGTTTAGTCGAAAAATGGGTTTTTTCCCAGCTATGGGTAGGAGGCCATGGCAAAAAAATACATTTTTTTTATTAAAAAATCACGTTTGCGCAGGTCATTACTTGCTAACCTACTAGTATATTTATTATCCTTTTCGAAGAAGAAAATGTGGCCTAACAGTTCGACGTTGAAGTGCCAAATAATAAACTTATAGAATAACTAATATGTGCGAATTTTTTAGCTTCTATTTTTAATTTTTGACATCTTACTTTAGCCTCACAGCAACAAAATTTGGTAAGACCTGGGCCAAGTGGTTTACATTCACATGTAGGAGGTAATAAAAATTGCTTTTAAAGAATGAAATTTTGTTTATTTAAATAAATAATTTTTTCATTATTTCGTAAATTCTTTTATTAGTTTAAACAATTTTTTATAGATTGAACGTTAGCAGGCTTGAAAATTTAAAAAAAGGGTAAATCTAAAGAAGTAGGTTTGATTTCAATCACAATTTAAAAGATATTAATGCAAAATTTTGTTTGACATGGGGGCATTGAGTGAAGGCCTGATTTAATATTTTGTTATTTTTTGAGGATTTTCTCTGGCGTGTTTGGGTATATAAAATGACCGTTTACGATTTAAAAATAAAAACCTCTATTAGGTGCCACCCCAAATCTAAGATTAAATAACCAGGATATTAAGGTGTCAAAATACTTAATAAAATGTGAAACAACTTATGTAGCCAAAGGGCAAACACTTCGTTATTAAGAATTTGGCCATTTATCAATAGTGATTTATAACGTTACAATGTATTGGAAAAAAGAAGCGGCGTCCAATAAATTAATGTCATTTAGTTGAAGATTTTGAATAATTGGTTTTAAAAGACTGGAATAATTATATGAAATATTATAACATAAAATTAAAGTTATATCATGCTGCATGTGGGCCTTGAGAGCAAATTTCATTTAAAGAAAAAAATCGAGAAAAGCCTCATAAAACAATTAAGGACTTTAAATATATCGACGATTAGTTTTGCATAGAAGGAAATTTACTTTGTATAGAAAATTAGATTGACTATTTATAATTTAATTTATACAAGACTATTTTGTGTTGTATCATCTTGCTCCGCCATATTTAATTTTTGTGAGGCCCAATAAAAAATAGTCGCTTTTGGGCAATTCCGGGTTTGTTTCTACACACTGTTTTATAATCGGCCATTACGCTAAACCCGTCATATGGACAATATCAGGCCATTTTTTTGCAAATCGTAGAATGGCATTCGCCTTTCGGTCCTAAACTTCTGCCATACCTTTATGTATTTAATTTTTTAAGATTATTAGCGGGTAAATCACTCATTGTTCAAATTTATTTTCAATAATAATGGCTTATTATTGAAATTTAAATAATGAAAAAATTGAGAGAGCAATTAATTAAAAATAAACAAAAAAAATGGGTCAGAAGTGGGCGTTCGGAAGAAATTGATTGGCCAAATAGAGAGAACATAATAGGCAATATGTGGAAATTAAACATCATGTGCATCATTAAAAAAGCCAGGTGGGCAAAAATAAAATGTCATTAAAAAAATTAGGTGAAAATTGTGTATATTAATAAAAAGTAGATAGATCTAAATTTGAGAACTATCTTAATATAATTACGTGTGAGTTGAGTTTCAAGCGGCCCGGCCCGCCTGACTCATTTGGTGTAAACAGTTTAAGCCCGGTTAATTATTTTACTTATACACCCTAATCGGTTCTAAATTACAAATAGAATCAAAAATTTAGATTTCAAGCAATAAGTTTTGATGTCTTTTTTAGTCCTTATAAAAGATTGAAGGATCTTCGTCTTGATTCTTAAAATCATTAAGCACCTTTGAGCTGGATTAGTGGTGATAATTAATTTCAAAGCAGTGCATATATCTGAGAATTCAAACACCTTAGGTCACCTGTGTGCTTCAATTCTTAAGGTCATTAAAAAATAGGAATTGATTTGGAAATTCCATTACCACATTATTTTATGTCCTTATTAGGCTAGAAACAATACAATAATAAATATCGTTTCCCACTTTAATCTTTAGTTTAAGTGTTGTTATCACCATACGAGCCAGGTATTCGTCCATCAAAAACAATAAGCATTGTTGGGCGTTAAACTTATTTTACCAAATAATAAGCTAAGCAAGAAAATTAATAGTCCGCATTTTAAGCGCCTAAAAATAATGGACTTAGAGGTGCCAATGGGTCACGAAACGGCCTTGGTCAAGCAAATAACTTACATAATGTTTATCTTCATTGCATGCGCAGATATTCCCGAGTGTTAGAACCCAGCCGTTATGCGTTTAACCTGGCAAAACCCAACTACCTTTGGGATTAGGTGGGCGCGCTAGGCAGTATTTTTAAATTAAAAGAAAAAAATAAAGCCCGCCAGAAAGGAGAAGCCTGGGTTTGATCCCCTTGCTACCGCTCAGTATTAAATAAAAAAAAATGATAAAATTACATTATTAGTAAATTGACAATTTTCTCAATAACCATTTTAATAATTTAGTTTTTAAAAATCAGTATTCACTATTTTCTATTTTATCGAATAATTTTGTTATAATACAAATAATAAGCTTAATATAATTAAAAACAAATTTGCACTATCACTATAAATAATACAATATTTATGTGTTTTATTTTTAAGCTATTTGACATTATTTACACCGACATTACTTTTTAATTTACATTTTACCATTTCAATTAATACTAGAAATACAAATTTCATTCTATTTTTTATTTTCTTTAAATAAGGATAGTATTTATTTTCCCAAAATATTAAATGTAAAAATATATTATTATTCCGGTAAACCTTGTATATTATCAAAAAACATTCTTATCCCGGACTTGGATTTATGCAATATTTAAAGTCTATAACATTTAGAAATGCAAATTTTGCTATAACAATAATTTTGTGGAATTGCAACTTCATGAGAAAAGTTTCTAAAATAAAATTAAATTTTTATAAATAAAATAATTATATATTTAATTATAATAAGGATTTGAAATGCTTGGGACCCCAAATTAAGGGGGATACAACAATTATTAGTTTGTGCAAGGATTAATAAAGTTACAAAATCCAAACAGTATAAAAACTACATTTTCATTAAACAAATTATTAAATTTAATATAAACACTACATTTTTTGGTCCTTATCATTAGTCTATTAATATTTTTATTAATAACTTTTATTAATGTAAAACATTCTACATTCCCTACACTGTCAACGTGTTTTAACCTTTCACACTATTATTATTCTGCTGTTTTTTTCTGTAAAATATTTTTTCATGTATAACTTTATGAATTAATCCGTCTTCCAAAAAAAATATAACTATTTGAAAATTACCCGCAATATACTTTAAACTAAGGTATTAGATAAGCGTATTTAAATTCATTAGCTTAGAAAACAATAAAATATTTCAAAATTTTACATAAAATTCCTTTTTTTTTAACTATAACATAATGTATCTTATTTATAGGTATTGAAAAATAAGATTTTTAAGTTTGCAATAGTTAAAACTCAAAAATCCAAAAAAATTCCTTTCTTATTTACATGTTTAGGAGATGAGGTTTCTATAAAACACACCATGGCTGTCTTCTGACACAAACACCAAATGCTACTATCAACAGTGCTGGGAAAACAATGAGCTAAAAAACTTTGGCTCATTTTTTCCCCCATAACATAGAAGGAAAGGGAGGTACAAATAAAGGGCCAATACAAGAATTCTAAAAAGGACCCCTTTCTAGGAAAAGGGGCAAAAAAACTCTTAGTGGCTTTTATAAGAGCCCCGAAAAGCCCATTTTTTGTTTTCTTTATAAAAATTAAAAAAAATTTTTTTTTTTAATTTATAATATAGATGGGTGGGTTTTTTACTCCTGGGAGTTTTTTTAAAAGAGAACGGCCTTTTATAAACAAGCCCCTTTCCTTTAAACAAGAAAAGTGGCTTTACTTTTGCCATTCCCACAAGTTTGTAGGCATTTGAAAAAAAAAAATTAAAACTTGTTTAAAAAAAGCCTCCCAGCCCTCACTATTGAGTGTTACATATTTAAATACTCAGGAGTTATTTAATAAACAAATTGCATATGATATTATGCAGAAATGTGCGTTAAAGGCTTATGAAAGCAATTTAATAGGCCTTATATGACAGGTAGGCTTAAATTACCATATTAAACAAATATATTAAATTTTTTTTTAATTACAGATTAACAAAAGTATCTAGTAAAATTAAAAAATTAATTTTTTTTACAAAATGTTGCCTGTCTATATTAAATATGTTCCTTAAGACATAATTAAAATAAAAAATGTTATAAATAACCATATTTTGCTTATAATAATAGATAAATTACCAAGTTTTAATTCCAAAACTAAAATCATTTGTATATTTGTTGTTTTGCCCATTTTATCATTATTTAATATTCAATGTTATTTACTATTTAAAATTATTCTTATTTATTTATAAAAATGTCTAGTATGGAATCTAGGTAAATTTAAAATAATGGAAAATATTAATTAATACATATTTATATTTTTAAGAATATATTTAATTTAAAATAATTAAACATCAATTATAATTAAAAAAATACAAAATATAAAAAAAAACTTGTTTGACGTTTTTATATTATGTCAAAATATTATTAATTATAATGTATAAAATGAACAAAATTTATTTTAAATTTTTAGATGAGGAGCTATTGCGTAAAATTTAAATATTAATTTAATTGGAAAATATTACGCCTGGGTATATATTAAAAAAATATGAGAACAAAGTAAGTAAACCTTTTAAGTTCCATTATTTACTCTTTCCAAAGATTATTTTGCAATTAAAAAGAAAGGTTTCTGCCCTATTAATCCAGTCTAATATATCCTAGTAGAAAATATGCCAAGAATTATATTAATATCACTACATATATTTTTTTGTAATTTTATAGTTTAGGTTAATATTTGACATCTCAACCCAAATACCATATAATACATCTTTTTGAAATAAAATTATTTGAATTTTTAGAGTTCAATTTATTTTTTTGTAGAATTTATTTTTTTAGGGGGCATTTTTTCTGCAAAACATAAAGTTTTAGCTGACTTACAAACTTTAATTTTAAAAAGAATATGAAAGATTCTTGCAATATTTAGATTTGTTCTCTCATCATTCTTGATAATATACCGAAGGCGTTTTAACTCTCGCAAGGCAAAAAGGGTGATTATTTGTGAGCCCACTTGCCCTAAGCGTTATCTCTTCATCTCATTTCGAATACTAAGAGCCTAGACGAAAAGATAAATTAATTTTTATATATAATTTTATTAGAGGATGTCGAAGATTTGATCAGACACAATTAATCAATATATATATCTTTTTGCGAAAAAGGCGGCCGCCTTACCACATAAATAAAAAATATTTTTTATATTTTTATTACTAATATTATGTAATAAATCAACTTATTTAAATTGGGTATTTTTATTTATGTAATTTAACTCAGCCATTATTTACAGAATATTTGTATTTGTTTAAATAATTATTGACAAAATAACAATTAAATTGGCTAAAAAGATATATTTGCTAGGGACATTTAAATTCTGTGGAATATATATGGAACTCAGGGCGTATTTAGGGGAAGGGGGTAAGATCAAAAGGGGGCAATTACTCTTATAAATTTTTTTTTAATATTAAGGTGTAACTAGCGATTGAATTTATATGTTAAACATATAAAACGAAATAGAAATCAATAAAATTACAAATATATGGAAAATATAAAGCCTTATAAAATAACAGATAAAAATTCAATATTAAAATAAAATTTGTAGTTCCTTTCCTCCAAAAAAATTTCTTGCTTCTCTTTAAAAAAGTTTCTGCATACACCCCTGATGGATATAATTAAACCAATTAATTTTTGCTTTTTAGTTGTTTTAATAAATGGTATTAAAATAATCAGTTAATAATATATTTTGGTATCTGATCACAAATATTTACAAGAATGAATATTCAAGTTTTTTCTAAAACTCTATTTACGAAATTTTTTTAACAAATTTGATTGCAGAAAAATATTTAAATTTGCAATAAATCTGAGATTTTAATCTAAAAATTATTTTAAATTGAGTGAAGAAAATAGGCCTTGCCAGCATAATCATATTTTTTTTTAGACTTGTTTTTAATTATACCAATTTGTTATATCAAAATGTTGATTTTATATATCTATAAAGCAAATCTGAAATTTATTTTGTTGTTTATTTTTTTAAATAAAAAAAAAATTTTGGTTAAAATGTGTATGTTGACAAAGTTCCGTTAAGACCACTTGTTTTTCTAACTTGTTGTGTATAATTACAACCAATTATCAAATAATTAAATAGATTAAAGATATTGGATTTGATTTTTATTTATTGTGTTTTCTGTTATACATTTAAATCCATAAAAAATATATAGGTTTTGACTAAGCATTAAATTGATATTAATATGATTATCGATTAAAATAATTTGTTAATTGTTTTGTTATTGAATTTGTACCAATCAATACTATAAAAATTAATTGTATTATTACTAATATGCCTTAAATAAACAAAATTTTAGATATTTTGCTTTCATTATTATAATAATGCACCTGGGGTTAAAATATGTAGTAGGATCAAATTTAAAATAAATAAATTGTTAAAATATGGTTATTTTGAGGATTTGCTTAAATTTTAATTAGGGCAGGATGTCGGTGACTTATTGTACAGATACCTAAACCTGGCGATTGAATTTTTTGCTTTTTACAACTAATATAAAATAAAAATTATGGCTTTTTTTTATTTGCTTCTGTTCGCGTCTTATAAATAATTTTGTAAAATTCTAAAAAAAAAATTTATATTTAATAAAATACGTTTTACGACCGTTCTCTCATTGACAATATGCAAAACACCAAAAAGTTTTTTTTAAATTTTATTTTAAATTGTCATTTTTAAAGAAGTTGTGAATTTTTAACGCTGTTTTACAGGACTAACAATAACCTGGTACATAAATTCAAGACAAGTTTATTAAGAAAATTGCTTAAAAGGGAACAGCAAACAAATTATTCTTGAAAAAAATTGTTAATATTAAATAGATAATACGATGCGTTCCCTGGCAAAATTGGCAAAATATGTTTTGCCCTTATAGAGTGGCCGGTCCTGCCATTTAATTAAATTTGTCTTGTAAATATTTAGAATCAAATTGTTTTTTGTGATAAAACCATGAAATTAATATATGCCAGGTGAAATCACACGAAAATATTTTATTTATTTTCTTTATAAAAAAAAATTACACAAGTCAAATGTAAATGTAAGAAGTTAAGGTCGTTTGGTTTCATCTGAGGATATTTATATTAAAAACATTCTTGTCATTAATTATTACATATTGTCATATAGAGGGTGGAGTGAGATTTTGGACGTTGCCATTTTTATCTTTTTTTAATTTTTGCTGTTGGTTTTTAATATCTGTTTATTAAAAAATGGTTGTCTGAATCACGCAACTGTATATTGGTAATATTGCTTTCAGTAGTAGTCAGTATGAATTAATTATTTTCATCTTGGGTTTAAAAATTTAAAACAAGATTACCATATATAATTTATATATGTATAAACACTTATGCTTAAAATGGCAAAGGAATTTTTTTCTCTTTTTTTACAATTAGGTCGGCATGCACGTAAAGCAAGGAGGGAAGATTTAAGTAAGATTTAACAAGCTCCGTTGTTCATAACTAGGCTCTCTATAAAATGGTCGACTTTAGAATTCCGTCAATTTTTTTATGTACTATCCCCGCTCAATGTATTGTTGTGAACAGGGCTGGGAAAAAAAATTATATGGGCTTTTTTTAAACAATTTTTGAGTTTTTTTTCCCAAATGCTCACAAATATTTAAAAAAAGCCCTTTTTCTTTAAAAAAAAAACTCCTAGAAGCTTTGAGAAAAAATAACACCCATCATTATTTTAAAAAAAAATCAAAATTTTTCGAAATTATTATAAAGAAAACATAAAACTGGCTTTTTGGGGCTATTTTTAAGAGCCAATTTTTGTGGGTTTTTTTTTGCCCCTTTTTTTTGTAAGGACTTTTTTATGAAATTTTTTTGGCCCTTTATTTGTAGCTTCTTTTTTTATGTTTTATGGGTAAAAATAAGCCAAAATTTTTTGGCTCATTGTTTTCCCAGCCCTGGCTGTGAACATAAATAAAAATACGCTCTCCAGTCGTGTCCTATACTTTATGCAACATAAAATCAAATTAATAAAAATTTTATTATTAAAAAGTCGCTATAAATATCTTTATTTTGTTAAACTTGAACGCAGTTTAAAATTTTTTATTTAGTCGAGCTCAGTTGCCCGATTTTTCGACCGTGGGATGTCCAAAGGCTATAATTTTTAAAATTCTATTTTTTAGTATATAATTTATTAATAATCTACTTTTAAATGCCAATTATGTCATTCTCATTGTAACATAGGTCAAAAAATATTAATGTCTTTAAAAATATGTTAAAATATAAAAGAATGCATTTCCATGATAGCCTTCATGTATGTTTTCCATTTTTCTTTCTTTCATTCGCCTCCGGCTCCTTATAACGACCAATGGTTTGTAAATTGACAGATCATATATACCCTACAATTAACCTCTTCATATAAAATTTCATTATAATTATTATCACAAATTTGCATATACATGTTAAGCGAAATAAGGTAGAAGTATCTGCCACAAATTTAAAATTAACAATCCTATTGCAATTTAAATTTCGATAAAAGGCTTTTGCAAGTGTAGGCATATAGCACTAATTTTGGAATTTTTTTCTTTATAATAGGCGGCACATTATTAAAGTTTTTATAGTTTGTTTTCAACGATTGTGACCTATAGCCTGAAAATGGCCCTTAACATTTTATCCTGAGATACCTTTGCCAATATCAATCATGGCATGATTTTAGCGCCGACGCTAATACCGAAATCTGCACCTTAGGCCATTCTTAGAAATGTAGCTATATATGAAATCGCTTCTAAAAGTTAGATACAAATTAACTCAAATGCATTTTTCGCTTTCAAAAATTAATCTTAAATAAAGCTTGTGCAGGGAATACTATTAAGAGGCCCACATCAAATCAGAAAGTTGAGGTAAAAGTTTAAATATTATTATAACACAAACTTTAGTGATTCTAGCCATTTTGAATGGCCTATTTAAAAAATATATATTATACCTTACTTATATAAAGCCCAAAGGTGCATTTTAGGCTGTTGAAATAATTAATCGCCGTGAGATTGTTGTAATATCAAGGTAAATTAGAGGGTAAAGATTAAATACCTAATCACTTTATTAAAATTGAGGCAATTTCATAAACACGAATAAGCCAGCTATCTGTTATGGCGCATTATGTTGAGACATTAAAGCCCATTCATACATATTTCTACCTCCAACAACTTATTACGCCTTTTATTAAACGGCCTTGAGTGCTCATAAACGAGTGTGTCTTATTCTACGAATTTAGCAGCGTTGGGCCTGGTTGGTGGCGGGATGGCTAAGAATTTTACATTTATTAAAGCGGAAACCTTAAAACCTACGTAATCGATGTTTAACAATTAATAGCTGGATTCTTTACAAATTTCACAAAAATTTCCAGATTTTTTGTTTTAAATTTAAAAGGCATTTAGAGAAAAACTAAATCAGGGATAGTTATATCTCTACAAACATAAGTTAAATAATTCTTGTTTTAAAATGTTTTTCAAAATTCTTATTCTGGAGTTTTCTGTGGCAAAAATACTTAAATCAAATGTTTACCACCCTTATAAATTCTACAGATATATTAGCTTTTTTTTTAGTTTTTTAAGATTATAAGTAATAAAAATTTTGGTCATACAAAGTCGTTTTGCACAAATAAAATATATTTTTATAGCTGTATATAATGTTTTTTTTGTATCATGCCAATTGCTTTATCAAACAAATTGTTATTTGAATTTGATTATATGATGAATTAAACTAGACTTAGTTGGATTTGATAAAATTATTGAGATAATAATTTGATGTAATAACTTAGATTTTTGAAGTTTTGGAATACCTAAATTTTCAATCTTTTAGGTTTAAACGCTCCAATTACTTTGGCTAGCAATTTATTAAACATTATGTTTAAAGATTTTTTTGAAAAAATAATTAACATAAAGTTTGGGATAGGAAATGCTTAAAATTAAAGATAATTATTGTTTTTTATCGGTTAGAATAAGCTAGATAAAAAAAATACATGTTTTAAAATTTATTACGTACATAACACAGGGCAATATATGTCAGTAAGAAGTATATTTTAATTTGCTCAAATGAAAATATTATTTGAAGTTTAAATTTAATTTATTTAAATATTTAAAGATTTCCTAAGTTTTATATTTATAGATGACTTAAATTTTTAATTTAAAAACAAAAAAGGCGAAAAAAATCGCTGAAATGTTTAGTCTTTAAGTTAGCTCACAAATCTCGAAATTATATTGTCCTATCACCGGCTCAAGGTAACTTAGCATATTTTATTTCCCTGTTATCGAACGTATATATCATTTATTTTTTATGATTTTCAGATCATTTAAATTTTATAGGCATGCCATACCTTTAGCGTTTCACAATTTTTTAAAGAAGCGTTTTGTATTGACAAATATCGAGATTATAGGTACCCTTAAACTTTTAACATAGTTTTTAGTAATCATCTATCAATTAAGATACTATTTATCGCTTAGTTTGGAATTAGTATTAAAGATAAAGCTATCCGTATTAACTAATCATAACCGACTAGTATATACATTACTTTTACTTAAGAATTCTAATTAGTGATGACTCCCCCATTCCAGATTCATTCATCAATGCATTTAATGAAAGGTGACAAAATTTTACGGTTAGAACAAGGTTAAAAAAAACATAGACCAGCCAAACAATTACAGCTATCGCCATGTCTTTAAGGTCCATTGATATCCTCACGTAAAGATAGGTCTGCCGATTAATTAATATAATTGGAAAAGTTTAAATTTTTGATTTATCACCCGCAACGAGTGCTACACCAATCGATAGACATGGGATAATGAAGATACGATTTAACCAAATATAACACCCGCCAATCAACGTAACGGCTTAAAACTTAATCGAAAATTAGTCTTTAATCAACTTCATCCTGTTCAGTCAAGAGTAGCTCAGCGATTTAAATGAGTGCAACGTAGTTTGAATTGCCTAAAGGTTTAATTAATTAAATATCTATATAGGAAAGAGGGCCATTAAAAGACATAAATCGATATTTAAAATATTTATACAACACCGACCTATGTGAGATATATTACACCTACCCTTTAATACGTAGGATTTGTAAAGCATTAAGCCATGCATAAAATTAAAATGTTTAGCAAAATAATTTTTTTACTACCTTAATGTAACTTATGGTTTATATTCTATTTAGATTATATTTAGTTTAACTGTCAATGCCAAGTTTACCTGAAGTTTTTGATGCAATTTACTTAAAAAATTGTTAAATAATATCTCAAGTGTTTAATACTAAATATCAAAAAAAAAATTTATTCAATTTAACATAATGACATCAATAGCTTGATGTTTTAGAAAACTATTGCCCTAAATAACCATGTCCTACAACCAATATACTAATTTACTAAGATTATATTTTATTTGTTATTTAAGCTTTATTTAATAAACAATAAAAGAAAAAAAATTTTAATTAGATGTTAAATCCAATATTTCGTGACTATTCTTCTTTTTGTTATTCACCCACGACCATTTGATCTCCCATATCCATTCACTAAACATAGAATATAAATGTCGCAATAATTACGAGTAAAATTAAACTAGATAGTAAGCCATTTTTATATGTAATACCCCAAAAAAATCTAACTTATTCAAATTAATATATAGGTTTATTAAATAATATTTAATAGTTAAATTTAACTAAAAATTATATGTAATGATTTGAAAACCGTACCATAATCCTGTAGGTTGTAAGAATTTTAAAACTTCTGAAAAAATTAAAAATTATGAATTATTACTTTTTACATTAATAGAAAATGATTTTTTGAACACTGATGCGTCTCGCGCCCAAGCAAAAATGCAAAAAGAAGTTTTTTCATGTGTGTTAAATGGCCTTTTTAGTAAAAATAAATAACATAAAAAATTTTATTCCAGTCATTATTATATTAAATAAGCTATAAACTAATGCTGAGTTAAAGGGGAAAATGTGCTTTTTTTTCTCCTAAATAAGTGAAATTATGTATTTTATATTTTAACACAAAAGCAACAAAATGGGGAAAAATCAATTTTTAGCTATTTTCTATATTATAATTGCCAGATTCATTGACTATATACAACTTTAAATGATATGTCCCTTTTTATTAAATAATGGGGTCTCTCAATAATTCCTTCCTTTAAAAGTTTTTTCAATAGAAAAGCCCTTAGCTCTTTATTAAATCAGGCCTGTTAGAAGCAACAAAATATAACGCTAATTTCTAAGAAATTATGGAGCACACCTGGGGTTTTTAAATGAATTAATTTTATTGAATCTGAATATAACATATTATTGACAAAATTTAGCATAGGAGAGAGGGTGTAAATGCAAAATTCATATAAACGCTAGTTCTCTAATTTGTTAGTTATAGTTTGTTAATTTTAAACCTTTTTTTATATTTTTTCGATTAGGATTTACAAATATTGTATTAAAAACCTGTGTTGTCACCAGGAGGTGGGTGTACTACAATACGGGGAACCGCTAAAAAGGGTTATTTTAAATATAGATTATACATAACATATATGAATATGTCAGATAAAAATTGTGAATTCTATTAAAAGGATTGATGGCCGTATCTCACATGTATATAATTTTTCCAAATCTCGCCTTAAGGATCAAAAGAATGGCCAATTTTAGACGAACGGACAGAATTTCGAGGATACCTTAAATTATTTTTATATTTAAATCCCTTTTGACACACATGTTTCTTATCTCAGCTAAATATTATCGGTTTAATCCTCTACCTGAAGACCCAAGTTTGGTGGGGGCTTTTAATTAATCAGGAGACGTTTTGAGATTAAGATTTTGAACCGAGGCATGATAATTGCAGTTTTTAATGTAATTGAATAGCAAATATATTTTTTTTAATTTTTTTTTTTCAAATAATTTTTAATTCAACAAATTATATAAACCAAAGCCAAGGCTAGAATAATGAATATGTGAAAGTAAGGGTGAAAGTGGATCCCGGAGCACATTTTTGCTACGTAAGAGGCAAAAAATGTTTTGAAAGATGGTGCTACATATGATATTTTCAAAATAATACATAATTTGAAACTTTCATTAATTTACTTAAAAAATTCTAAAGGGAAAAACAAAATGCTAAACCTCTAGTAGTTGTGGTTGGAGGAGGCCCTCTAAGACCATCGACCAATCCTATGACACAGCATGAGACGAGGAAAACGGCCAAAGTCAAGATTGAAATAGCTCGCATTTTATTTTCAGTCCGAGTTGTCACAAAATTTGGGAATAAAATGGGTTAGGCTCTATTAAGGACATGTGCTTAAATACCTTAAATCTATCAATACGATGTTTCAATGTTTCATCATATACCTACGACCCAGGGTCAAAACTGAGTAAAAAGGGATTGAGAGAAATAAGGTGTACGTTCAAAGATTGCAACTAAATAAACAAGCCCTCTCGCCCTGTTTTCTTTAAATTAATGCTACTACATTATCCATGTTCCAAAAAAATATGTTTATTTAAATTCTTAAAACAGTTGCTCATATTATACAAACAGTTAAAATGAAAGTGAGTAAAACGTTCAAGCTATAACTCTTTTGTTTTTCACGTAGATTATACATAATTTAGCAAAAACTTGTAATTTAAATTTTTATGCTTCCCTATAAGATAATATTTTAACCGGCCAGTATTATTCCGGGTCCGGCCAAGTCCTACAAAATTAGGCCAGGTTTGGCTAAACCTGCTATTGAACATGTTGTTCCATATATGTGTATTTTGGTGTGAGTAGTAGTATAATGACATGCGTCGACGCCTTAACCGGCGGTAGTAATTTCCGCGATAGGCAACAGAACAGAAAGATTGTCTTTATTTAAGCTAGCTCTATTTATATCATCACTGCTTCTAACTAGGAATTTTTGTTGTAGCGAACAAGCAGGGCGGGAGAAAATCAAGCATAATCTCTCAAGTTAGCTCATATGTATCAATTGGTTGATTTATGTTATCAATTACCATGAAAAATTGAATTTGATTGCTTTTAAGTTTATATTTACTTATAATTATAGGTGTTCTAAGCAATCATTTTTAGTATATCTAGATTCAAGCATCCAAAAAATTATTAGAAAGATAGCGAATTTAAAATAATATATTTTCATGTCTATTATAGCTATAGGTATATGAATACATGTGAAACAAAACACAAATATATATACACACCTTGTATACACATAATATTGGACATATTTTGTTTTATACTCAGTACTATATGCCTTGGAAAAAATAGCTTGCTTACATCCTAAGGCAAGAAAAACATTTAATAGGATATATTCTTTGACCAAAGAAAATAATACGACGAGCAAAAATTTAAACTTATTATATGTTCAATGTTGCCATTTTATATAATAGGTTTAAGCTTATTTATTGTTAATACTTTGGAAGACGATAAATAATTTTACCCTTTAATATTTATGATTTAAGTTTTCATTTTACTGAGACATTACGAAAAAAATTGGACGACCTTTAGCATCATTTTTGGCCAGCGTTTTAGTATGGTGTTAATTACTAATGGCATAATAAATTCTGGCAAATTTCAAAATTTATAGTTATCTTACCAGAAATAATTTAATTTTGGTTTAATTTGGTGATTTGTATAATACACAGGTCAACAAATATAGATGTCAGATGCATGAATTTTATGAAAACATAAAAAAATGCATTTCCATGATGGCCTAATTTCTAAATTTTGTTTATTCAGGTTTTGGCTCTTTAGACTGTCCATAGAAAAAATGACCGTTTTTGACCAAGACAAATCAAAATATTATACCCTAAAGAAATTTTTTAATATATTTGCTTGTAACTTGTATTTATAATCCCAAAAAAATGAGAAGAAATTTTATCAATTTCGTACATCACATTTAGATAATACAAATTTGCGTCCAAACTTACGACACGATAATTAATGGTTATAATGTGAATATTATATGGAGTTTAAATTAAGTTTAACTATTGAGAATACGCCAAAAAAAATTCTATTAAATTATGTTAAATCTTGTTTGTTTTTTTTGGCATTTTTTCTATAATTTTTAATGTAGGTGACTATGATTAGAAAAACCGATTAATTTTGAAATTGGCAGATTTAATCGAAAGTTAGCTTATAACTCTAAATTTTGTTGATAAAAACTGGTTTAAACAAAAGTAAAAAAACAGATTAAAGAAACATTCATTACACTAGACAACTAAAAACAACATGGAGGATTAGAGGGTTTACTTTTTTCCCAATGCCTACAATTATTTTAAATTTGCGTCCAAGAAAAAATTTAGAAAACTTTATTTTTCCCCAATAAATGTATTGAAATATTTATATTTCATATAAACTCCAATTAAAAATAAAATATTATAAATAGCAATTTGAATATACTTACAAGATATTTAGGATTTGAAACGCAGTTAAAGCCACTAATTTTATATTTAAAAAACTAATTACAAGTAAAACCTTAAGTTAATAATAAATATTTTGGTAATCTAAATGTATTTTTTTACTTTTTTAATCTACATTCTGATGGAGCTTAAAATACTTCAGAAATTGAATTCAGCTCTGACACTGAACGATTAATTTTTTATTGGCTAAAACAATTAAATGTAATTAGAAAACTTGACCATAATAATTGCCATAAAGAATGCAAGGTCGCCCAAAAATTATCCACTGATAATCAATGTGCGTTAAAATTTTTGAATAATATTTTCTTTGTTTTTTTTAGAAATTTTAGAAATAAAATCGGTTTTTTGTTTTCAAATTTCGTTATATTATTTAATCCAAAGATAATTAATATGCGTTTAATTTTATTAATATTATTTATTTTATTAGTGATTTTTGAAGTAATCATTTTTATTTTTAAATCTATTTAAAATTTTGATATACACTATTAAAATATAAGGAGTTAATATTTGTTTGTTTGTATTAGTATATTTAAAAAAAAATTCTAACTATTCATTCATTTTTTTTATTTTTTTTCAGCGTTATTAAATTTAATCAAATATTATATGCAAAACATGTTATCTTTTTATAAATTAAACATAATGTGTCCCATAAGGCGTCTAGTATTTACTTTATTTCTACATAATATTAATCAAATCAATGTGTTCATAATTTTTTATTGGGTGGAACCCGGGCGCCACTTTTAAGTGTACTTTTTTGTATATCTAAAATTATTTTTATTTTTCTAAACTTTCACAAAATTCTAAAACTAAAAAAAATCAATATCTTTTTCTTTTTTAATATTATTTTTTAAATTAACTTTTTTAATTCTTTCTCGTGAGCCAATCCCTACATTAAACACAGGTCAAAAAATATTCGAGAATTATGATTTAACTACAAAAGTTCAATCTATCATTAAAATTTTTTAATTCCATTACCTTTATTTTGATCTTTTATAGTGATATAAATTGTTTAAAAAAAATGTTTAAAAAAAATAATGATTAAAAACAAAAACTGATTTTTTTGTATTTACAAGCTAATTGTCAATTAATATTTTTATTAGATACTAATAATATCTAATGTCTCATCTAAAATGGAGGCGAAATATTTTATGTTAACTAAATGCTGATGTAAGAGCTCAACTGATTAATTTTTTTTTCCAATATTTGAGATTGTAGGTTACAATATTTATTCGTATAAATTATTAAAAATTTTTTCTTTTTAGGGTATCCTTAAGGTCGTAAAATCAGTCAAATATGGATGATTAGCCGTGGAAGAATACGAAAAAACGGAAAAAATAAATGAGAAAAGGTTATAAGAGGGGTCTATTACCTTGTATTTCTGTTTTCTTTTTTCTTTCTTAGCATTGATGTTTGTTGACCTATGTAATATATGCAAAATTTTAGAATTAAATAAAATGAGAAACTAGTAAGTAATTGAAGTTGAATTGTTTTACCCTAAGTCGCTATAAATATGAAGTTTATATGAACTAGCCCATGTGGCCGGGCTCCGCTCGGGCAACTTGACATTTTAATTAAACTGATTGGCTGTGTAAACGACATTCTAATTAAACTGATTGGCTGTGTACACGATCAGTCTTAAAAAAAATTAATCAAATTAAATTAAAAAATTTAAATAAAAATTCATGAAATAATATCAAATATTTAAAAAGCTTTTTTTAAAATATACATAAAAATTAAAAAAAAATTTTATTAAGAATTAAATTCCAAATAAAATCGAATATTTTTTCAAAGTAATTCATAAAAATTATGATGAAATAATAAAATTTATTAAAATTTAAAAAAAAATTTATGAAAAATGGAAAAAAATTTTTAAAAAGAATTAAATTTTAAATAAAATTGAAATTAATCAAATAAAATTGAAAAAATATCAAATATTTAAAAAGTTTTTTTTAAAATATACATAAAAATTAAAAAAAATTAGTATAAAAAATTAAATTCCAAATAAAATTAAATCTTACATAATACAAATATACCAAAAGCTTTAATAACTAATTATTCTAATTACAAATTCAAGTACTAATTCAGACTAAATCTATTTAATTCAATAAATTAAAATAGTAACATATAAATCCCTAAATAGAAACCTATTGGGTAGCAAATATCGTCATATCAAAGATCTGAAGTTAAAAAAAAAGAATTATTCCTATATACTTTCCTATGAAAATTAAAGCAAACACAGCCCAAAAAAATCAGTATTAAATCCAAAAACTAACTCTGTATAACTTTCCCACAAATCAAGACTTAAAGATCCTAAAATTTAAACTAAATGATTTAAGTTAATTGTTAAAAAACAAAAATCTAAACGTACCTTCAAATGTACGGGGTCGATAGTTTGACCGATAAAGTTGTACGGCTTATAAGAGCACAAATCATATATTTAGGTATAATAAGATTAAGCCAATTCCGGGGCTCATCACATGCAGATCTTGCATCTGGGAGTAAATCGTATGAGTATTTCTCCTCCTTATTCCAAGATGAGGAAGTTGCTATGTCAATGGAGGTTTCTGAATTCATAACAGTAAAAACCTATTATTAAATATTAATATATTACTATCAGCTAATATAACCATGGCAGCCTCGCTATATAAGTTACTTGACATGATCTTCCTATATAAAATTATAAACTAAATAATAATATCTTAGTTCATGTTATAGACATTATCAAATGCACATTTAATGTCTTTAAATTCCTAAAAAATAACATTAAGTTTTGAAATTCCTATATCATCTACTATTTAATTTTCAAACTCGATTTTCCTTTGCTACGCTAGATCTCGGAGAAGGTATATAGTTGAGTGGTGTGTTGGGTGGTTTTGTAGGCTAAGTATTGTTATCTGGAATAAGAAAGAAATAATTAACATATGTTTAATATTAAATTCAAAAAAATAAAAAATAAAATATTTTTTAAATCCATTAATATTATATTGATTTAATATATATTTTTTTAATTATAACTATAAATAAAATTTATATATACATATATTTGTTTTTATAAAATAATAAAAATTATTATTATTGCTTTTCTATTAATTTATACATATGTCTTATTTTTGAGACAAATATTTGTTTTATAAAAACAATTACATTGAAATATATCAAAATTTTTTATATATCTTACATAATATTTTGCTTACCCTCTTAATTAAGACAGTTGTCTTAAGGTACAATTATTCAGTATAATATTATTTTACTAAACAAAGGGGGTCCGGGCACGGACCACTTTGGTTAATATAATAAATTAATATAAACATTTCAAATAGAATATATATGTATTATAAATAAAATTTAACTTTTACGTATTGCCTGCTTATAGGTGTATTTTTGTACCTGAAAATATATGGCCCAATCTTAGCAAAACAAATAAAGTAGCTATGTCAATCACTTTATACCACGATAAAACTATCATTAAGGAATAGGATAAGACAAATTTTGATCGTTTTGGCGACCTTTTTGTGTGTTAATTTAATTCGTACAGAGCAACATGATTTCAAGGGTTTGGCGCCCTAAGTCTTTCACACCGCTATAGCCGAAGAGCTTCTTGCATAAATTTTAAGGACCTAATTGCTTACATATATTATGGATAAGAACGTTTAAAAAATATTTTTTAACTACTCTTACCGAAATCCCAAAAGGTAAATTTATGTACCTTTAGGTACCGGGCCGCTAACTCGGCTCCTATGGGCTAAAAGAGTCAGAAATTTTGAGAAAAGGTAAAGGACTATACTATTATGATTCAATAAAAATTTAAGAAAAATCTGTAGTCAGAATTTTTGTCAAACCGATCCCGAGTGTATAATTTTAATCCCCTGTTTAACCTTTAATATCTCGGTAACAGAAGCTGATAAAATCTCGAAACTTTCCAAAAACGTGGGCGATATTATAATAATTGACCTAGTAAAATTTCAAAATAAAACCTTACCATTTAAAGTCCTGAGAGAATTTCGTCGTTTAAACAAAAAATAAAACTTTCTAGTGGATAAAAATACAAACTCGACATTCCTAAGCACCTTTTCGACAAACAAATTTTTTTTTATCACTATTGCTCGAAAAAACTTTTTAAAGTTAGGTTTTTCACACCCACCGGAAGTCTCAATCGCTTCTTAACTATCTTTCCGCACACCTTCTCAACCTACCCTACAAAACCACACCTCACACGTCGCTCAACTACAAACCATCTCCGAGATCTAGAGTAGCAAAGAAAAATCGAGTTTGAAAATTGTATAGTAGATGAAATCTATATGTTCTTAGATGAAAATATATAGTATATGTGTATAAATTTTTGCCAATCTGGTTTTTCTTTTTTTCCATAATGACTCAGGTTCAAGGTTTACCAACTAATGAAGAAAAACATTTTAACCATCTTCATAACCATCTTAAATTTTTCTTGAAATCTTTTTAATGATATATTTCAAAATACAAATATTTTTGTTTTGCTTACAAAGGTATGTAACCTTTAATGTTTTTCCTAAACAATTGTGCAGAAATTTGCAATTTGGAAAAAATAGGGTTTTTAAAATTTTAATAGTTTTTTATAATGATTAGCAGGAAATTCTTGTGGACTACTATAAACTCTAATAAAAATTTATTTCATTTTAAAAATTTTGTTAAAATTAGTTTTATTTTTAGTATTGTAATAAATTTCTTAAAGATGTATTTTAAATGTATAAATGTAGTTTTCAACTTTCTTTTCTGTATTTGTTCAAATATCTATATAGTTTATTTCCTATAACAAACCTTTCTCCTACCTTTAAATTTTCATAAAAACATTTTTCGTACACAAAAACATATTTATTCTACTTACTAACTGACTGGGTTATTCATAATTTCAAAAAATTCTATAAAATTCTGGGTTTAAGAAGACAATTCTGTTAACAATGGCTAAATTAATAGGTAATACGAATATACCATGCTTCTGCAAATAAAATATTAAACAAAAAAAATCTTGAAATAAATAAAAACATCTTTAAAAAATTAATAATTATATAGATAAATTTAAATGTAACAAAAATATTTTCTGTTTGAAATTTTTTTTTGTTCCTAAGGGCACGTGCAAAGTGGGTTTTTATTCCCGTAAAATTTTAAAAATTCTAAAAATTTAAAATTTCTTTTTCCCAAATTTGAATTTTTTATTTTAGAAAAAGCATTTTTATATGTACCTGGCAACTTTTTGAAAATTTGCGTTATATTACAAAATAAAATTTACCCTAAAATAAAAACATACTTTGCAGGTGCCCTAACAAATAAAAATTGATTTTAGAAAAACAAAAAAATCTTACTGCATTAGGCTCTTTTAAATTTTTCAAAATTTTAAACATATGATAAGAGCTTATCTTTTTATCAAAAAGTGCCAGAATATGGTTTTATTAAATATCAACTATTTTGCGTTTAGATACCTATAATGGGAATCTCTATCAAATGTAATCCTTTAAAAAAAAATAGTTTTTTGTCCCGTTTATAAATTAAGTGTTCCTTTTTTAATCAACTCTGACTGCATAGTTTTAGGAAAAATATAAATCATAATCAAAAAAAAACAGTCCGTGACTATATGAATCTCATAATCATATCCGTCAGGTTTTGTCATCCAAAATACGGCTAGCAGAGTTGCATAAGATTAAACGCACGCCAATAATTTAGTTACTAGCGTAATTTTGGGAATCTGTCTGACCCCTTAATTGCATGTAAACTTTTATGTGCTTTACACTACTTGTTAAGCAACGTTGAGGTTAGATAAGGGTGACCCTAACAAATTCTTCCATTTTTTGAGATCCTAGGACAATAAACCTCGGACTTCGGCGCGTGTAAAAATTTATGTGATTCCATGAGCCCTGCTGCAAAATTTAAAGTCGCAGGGACATAATGAATAAACAATATATTGGCGATGTAGAAAATTTCTTTATCACAAATTCATTTAGGAATTTGTTGGCCGTCATTTGATTGAACTAACTAACCAGGCTCAAAGCTAGAGTGTAGCAAACACTTTAGAAATTATTATATTTTATCGACAAAACCTAATACATGGCGAAAAATATATTTTTTTATTTGTTTAAACGGAGGTTACTACCGTAAAAATAAAATAATTGCTATTTAACATAAAACGTAGATAGTAGTTTGCTTCGGATATCTTATAGGTAGGTTTAAACTACAACTAGAATAATTAATTAAAATTTTTAAATATAAAAATATAACTGTATATTTATTAAATTTTTGTTTTGCTAGCTCAGAGACTGTAGATATTATTACTCGTATCAAACTTTTGAATTATTAGCAAACAAAGTAAGCTCAGCTCAAATATATTGCCACCTAAAATTTGTCAAGGCAGTTGACATTAATACGTGTTTTTAAACCCAGCATAACAAAGAAAAAAGCAATTAATTACTTAACTTAAAAATTTAGAAAATAAAAATATATAATCAGCTCAACTGTTAAATATAACTTAAAATAACCATTTATTTTATTTTTAAACCAATAAATACCTCTATAAAAAATTTTTGGGTATTCTGTATATTTGACATGTTGATAAGATACACCGATATATTTTCAACATTATTTCTTATTTTTTGAGAAAACTCTAAGTTTCAAGTGATTTATTAAAAAAAAATTAGGAGTTATTTAGGTAATTTTGAGGTCACAAAACTACTTCACATCGCCAATTTCAGCCATTTTTTTGATACCTAACAAAATGGCTAAACGCAAAATAATTGGAAAACAAAAAACTTTTATAGCCGTTGTGCAATATTGTAATTATTATTAATTTACATTTAATAATTTATGGTAAATGTAAAACCATTTATCGCGTGTTAAGAAATTTGCCCTTGTTAGTCCTAGCATATTGTATATGAAAAAAAAAGGTAAAAGTGATACAAGTTTTGCTTCGCTAGGCCCGTTTATTAGGCACTGACTGTGAGTACGGATCTACATATTTAGTGTATGATATCTATAGTCGAGTTATCGCGTAGGAATTATCAATAATATTAAAGGTTAATCTATTTAAGTATGATATACAAAAATTGAGTATTCGATCATTAATGGATTGTAATATTAATTGAAAAGCTTACAGAGTAAAGTAATATACAATAATATTTATGTAAATTATAAAATTACGTTTAAATTTTGTCAAAACTAAAAAAAAAATTTAATATGTTACTTAAAATTTAGAAAAAAATCTAATTTCGTAAAGAATTTAGTGAATAAAAAAATTAAACTCTTTATAATAATTAAATTCCGATGAGATTTTAAAATACGCTAAGCATTTCTAAGAAATAAGATCATATAATAAAATTCTTTTGTTAATATATTGTCGATATGTTGTGCGCACAGCTATAGTTTAACGTAAATTTCCTTCATATTTTAAATAATATATGCAGAGGTAGAAGAAAGCTTATTTTTTACTAGGCTCAAATATTTGTTTTTTCAAAAATTTTATGACATAAATAAAGCAGAAATTATTAAATTTTCTAAATTCTTTTTTGATTATAGCTTAAAAACTCTTTACTTTAAATGAGGTCAGCCCAAAATTGGGCTATTACGTAGCTCAAATATGTTATGGTAATTTTGCTAATTACATTTAAAGTACCTTCTACAATTTCATATTTATATATAATATAGCAACAATTCTTATCATATTTTCTTTTGCATTAGAAGGTAATACATTATATAATTTTACATAGACTATACAATTGTTTATTAACCCGTAAAAACTATCTAGTCGCTTGTTTTCTACACGTTAAATGGTTTTTGAAACATAACTTAGAAACTAAGATTGTAAAAGCTAGTTAATAAGATTCTCCATTCTTTTGAACAACTTATATTATAAGGGCAATGTTGGAATAAAAAAAAATGTTTTTTCCAGGCTTTGTATTTAACGAAAAAAAAATAAAGAAAATAATAAAAATAAAGATGGTTCGGTAAAACATACAGTGGGCTTTCCCTGAATCTCTTATGCGCAAAATGTGCATTAGATTACTTAAAATCGCATCATGTTTTTGCAGTATAATTTATTGGCCAATTCTATCATTTATACTTAAGCTTTGTTTAAAATGTGTAACATTAAAATAAAGTTTTTGGCTAAAAGAAAATATTCTGCAAGAGACGAAATAGAGAAAATAGGGGTTAAAGGTGCATATAACCGAAGGTATGGGAATGCATGGATATTTCTGACAGTCCCTTAAAAGTTTACTCATCAATACTTGGTTTATTGAATTGCATTTATGATTTTACCGAAATGGCGGATTGGATAAATTCTTACTTTTAAAAATTCAGAAACAAATTTATGAAAAAATATTTGACACAATTTAGGCGAATAATGTTTGGGTTCAAGCTGGCCTTTCAATAAAATTTGTTTAATATTTAAAATATTATATAAAAAGGACAATGATATATACGAATCGATAGCTACCTCAGCTAAGGAGATTAGAGTCAATTTGTAATAATCAAAGTCCAATTTACAAAAATAATAATAACACTGGACAACAAAATTTGGACGACCCTAAGCATGATTTAAGGCAACTATTGTTTTTGGTCAAGTTTTTGGCGCTGATCACGAATATAAAATCAGAATTTAACCCAATTCCTCAAATATATATTTAATCGGTGTCAAAATTGAGAATTTTCAATTTTTGGGGTTTGGGCTTCCATATCATAAAACCAATGGGTAGATACAAAAGTTTAAAAATATATTTATATAACAAAAACATTCATTATTAACGTAAGGGATTTAAATTTTTTAAACTTTTAATTTTTTTTTTATTTTTTCATTTTTATAAAATTAGTGGTTTTCGTCATAAAATCCGTATTTTGATCTTAAATAACTTGAAAGTAGAATGCTTTTAATTTTAGATAATAAATTTTTTTAGATATGTTTTTGATAAGAATCTGAATATGCTAATAGATTTTTTATAGAATTAAGTAAAATAAAAAAATTGTGAAATTTTTTTAAAACTTTGGACGCGGTTAAAAAAAATTGGAGGCATTGGAAAAAAAACTAAACCCGGGATTGTTAACGCAAGATTCTCTTCAAAACCCTTAAAAAATGGTTTATGTTGTATTTTTTTGTTGTCCAGTGTAATTAATGTAGATTCATGTTTATATGAATAACACAATTATACCGTAGCCTCTTAACATATTAAAGGTCTATAGAACGAATAGCTGCAAAAAATTTTCATCGTTTTTGCAAATTATCATCTCTTTTAAAATATGGATGTATACAAATAAACGATCAATACGCTTGTGGGTAACTTAGTTAATGGGCTCCATATAGTGCTGTGAGAGGCTAGCTTTCATAATAAATATGTTTATAAATATAAAAAAACTTCTCAATTCAAGTAATCTTTTTTCATTTAAACATATTTTTTAATTATAAGAACATTGTAAATTTTTTTATAACTACTTTAATATAGATTTTTAAATAATTTGAAAAATATCTTAGTTATATATATATAAAATGCGAGGACGCGTTATTTACTATAATCTTGAATTGGAATGTCTTTTTCTATGCATATTTGTTAACTAACTTTTACTTCTCTTTTTTAACTTAATATAGCTTTGCAATTTACGCCAATTTTTGTTAATAATCTGCTACCAGTAATTTATTAGGGTCTTTATTCCAGATATTAGCAAAAATTTTAGTGAATGTGTTGCATTTAAACCATTTGATATAAAGTTAGTGATATTTAAAAATTACTATATTATTACATAACATAAGCCGTATTTTTAATTAAATTAATTTATTATATATAAAAACAAAACATTTTTAACGCAGGGTTATCTTATTTAATTTCTAAATGTTTTCAAACCATAATAAAATAAAATATTTTATTGTTATAATTTGAAAACTCCCCATTACGCCAAATCAAATTTGTAATAAGATACAATGGTTGTGTAATAAATATGTTTATATATTTACCAAAGTATTTTTGGATATACAAATTCTTATTTTTGTTTTCTCTATCTTCTAAAATTTTTTAATTAACAAATTAACTAATTTTAAAAGTTATGATCAAAATATAAAAACCAGATCTCAACCTTAAACATTTTTTAATCCCTTTACTATTCTAACTAAAAGTAATTTATTTTTTAAAAAATATATGTAAAAAAACAAATAAGATTAAAACAAAAAATACATAAAAAAAACATTATATTTTAAGCATTTAATCTTTAAATTCATTCTAAATAATATTCTCTGATAAACGCGTCTAATTTTTACATAAGGGTGCCAAACATTCTTTATTTAAAAATTATGAAAAATACACTTACCATTTTTTCGATATACACCAAAAAATAACCGACATATGAAACCATTTAAGAACGGAAATATATGAGAAAGGGCATTGATAAATTGTTTTTTCTAGTAATAATTGACTGTTCTTTCTTATTAATTTTTGTCCATTTTTTATTTTATTTTATAATTTTATCATTAATATTTTACTCACCGCGTTGGCCATGTTGGTCAATAATATTTAGTGATAAAATAATGTATTAGATCAACATGTCCAAATATTTTGTTTTAAAATTTTTAAGGTAGAGAGCTAATTTTAAATAATTATTTTCTTTGAAAATCAAGGGGAATATGCGGCAAATTTATAAGAAAGGATAACTTATGACCTAGTTTTTCAACTTTTTGTACAAAATTATGTTTATGGCTCATCAAGGTTAATTTTAACATCTGTGTAAGATATAAATATACACTTCCCAAATACCATCCCTTCACAGAATTACCTTGGGATTTTAGATATAAAAATGCCATCGGAAAATATATATACCAATAGGTGTTGCCTATTTTACTATACTTTATATTAAACTTTAAACTTTTTTAGTGTCCGCAGTTGATTGGGTAAAAATTCTAATTTAGTTTACAAGGGGCAGATATTAATTGAGAAAATATTGATTGAAACGTACTAGGACAAATTAAATATTTGATTGAATAATTTACAATTTGTAACAGCAGTTTCTCATCTTAGCTTAGACACCATTTAATTAATTATAGTATAATTCGTCTATTTTAAAGAATTTTCAAGATTTAGTTTTAATTTAGTATTGTTTTTACTATAGAGATAGCGCTCAAACAAATGTTTTGAATTTTTTAAAATTCTAAAAAAAATTTATTTTGTGTATATCATTTAAATCCTCACTTAGATAATATCAAGGACATTTTTATTTATTTTTATCTAATGGTTTATTACTACAACCATAGTTCACTACAAATTTTGTATTTACAAAAATGTTCCACCCTCTATTAATATTTTTAACTAAAAGCAATGAGTAAATAATTATTAGATGTATTGTGAGTCTATACTAGGTCTTGCCCTAATGTACATTAAGCATCTATGACTTACAATCTCTATTGCATCCGTTTTAAGGACCTTAGCTCCTATGTAGCACGGATAATGAAATATATATTTTAAATTAGTTTTTCATCGTATATTTTTTTCTAATCAAAATAACTATAACAAATTCTGGATTTCATTTTTTTTTTGAAAAAAAAATGAAATCCAGAATTTGTTATATTTATTTTTGGATTTCATAATTTTAATAAAAATTAAATTTAAACATGCAAAATTCAAATAAGGCTTTTTTGGAAAGTAATTTTTGAGAGCTTATTAAAAAAGCGCAATAAACAAATAAGTGGCATGTTTTTAAATAAATAAAATTAAAAGATATCAAATGCATGTTGTAAAAAGTCAAATGCTATGAATTATTGTTAAAATGCCCGTTTTTCTATCTTATTTTAATAAAATATGATGGCAACTATATATTATTTTTAAATTATTTTAATATGCTGTATGTTAATATAACTATAGCTAGCTGTATGCGATAGAACTTACACTGGGTAAATATTAGAGATCATAGCTTTTCAATTAGGTAAGAAGTTATATTTTTTTTAATTAGATTTTTAGAAATTAAATATTTTTTAGATTTTCTTTACATTTTTTATGGATAAAGATTAAACTTACTTTTTTAATATATGTGATTTTCTTACTGATAAAATTTTTCAAATTAATATACTATTAAAATAATTTTTTTTTCATGTGACCAGGAAAGCAATCTTTGCCTTAGGGTAGGCCTAAAGAATTTCTAATTACATATTGCCGTAATTTTTTTAAAATTTTTATTGATGAAAAAATAAATATATGCTGTTTTCTATTTTATTTTTAAAACACAAAATTATTTGTTTGGATTATCATAACTGAAAGGCCATATTTTTGTTGTTCTGAACTAAATTTAGAATAAAAATGAGAAAGGCTCTGAGGAGCGAGTTTGAGGCAAATAAGAAATTTATCCATAAATCTAAAGCATTTTAGAAGTGGTCACGTGATGGGTATAGTAGTCAATGTATTCTTTCTCATATGTGTTTGAGAAGATAACTTGAGAGGTGGCACGAACCAGTTATGTGTTATAGGAACATATCGTATTTTGACATCTACAGGGTCTAGTGCTGTTTAGAGGCTAGATGGAGGTCCCCAATTTGAATTTATTGCAAAATATAAGTTTTTAGACCTTTTAAAATCCGCCGATTTTAATAATCAACTGGACTATTTTTTAACTATATCTTTATAGTGTCGTAAGACTAAATTTTGCGTAAGTTGTTTGTAATATTAAAGATACCTATGTGCTTTTTAAAAAAATTTGAGTTACTCTTGACATAAAAGGCAATTTTACAAAAAATAAATTATAAGTATAAAAAAAAATTAGAATTAAAATTATTGATAATATTGTAATGTTTAAACTTTTGTTAAATTTTTTTGAAGGCTTTTTAAAAAAAACATTATATAAATATTTAGCGCGACTGCTTGGTAAACCTAATTAATATAAGAAATATTTTAAAAAATTAATTTTTTGATAATTTAACTCGCTATGATCTAAACAAACATATATAGTAGTTTCCAAATCTGCGAATAATAATTCTATAGGCTAGAAGTTCCAATAAGAATTTTTTTCAAGATACCCTATTAGCTCAAAATAAGAATGATAGTCAAATGCTTTATGATAATAATTTATTAAGAAAAAATTTCATTATTTTAAATATATTACTACTCATACACCTAGGTCAAAAAAGAATTGTGAGATACAGGAAACGTGCGACAGTAGGAATTTTTATATCCATGTTAACCTTTTTTTCAATCATTATAGGTCAGCTTTAAATATTGAAAATTTTATAACAAATGTTAAAAAAATAAAAAAGATTCCAAAAATGTTAAAATAATGTTGCAAAATCTGTCAATTTTGTCAAAACAGGCCATTAAAGGCAGAGAAACTACAAAAAACGGAAAATATATAAGTTTAAGGTGATTGTAGGGATATATTTATTTATATAATGTGAAAAATAAAATTTAGAAATATGCTATAGATGAAATATTGTGCGTACCAGAATACTTTGTACATATTTGGTTATTCTTGGATAGTTATCTAAAATTTAAATAACGCCCAAAAACTTTATTCCTTTATATAAAACACAATATTTTGTTTTTTAAAACATTGCAAAAAACAAAAAATTGAACACAGACAGCCGCTTCAGATAATGCTAAATATTAACGCGATGTTGGACATAATTCAGAATATTAAAATCGAAAATATTATACAATTATTATTACGGAACTTGCAGAATTTTTAAAATATTCAAGTTATACAACTTTTAATAGTAAAATAAACCATTATATGCAAATTTAGAATACAAGAATAAGTATGTGCAAAATATAACCTAAATTAGCTTATGGTGTAATGTTTAAGACACAAAGACATGATAGCCTATCTCATACAAATATCCGTTTTTCGTAGTTTTTTAAGCCTTCAGCTCCTTACATTCACTCATATCAAAAAATAGCCTGTAATTGACAGATTTTACGGCCTCGAGATTTCATTGTAATTTATGTTTATCATAATCATCTCAAATTATGATATAATTATTTGGTGTATCAAGCTAAATTAGCTTTTAGTACAGAATATTTTGTAAAATTAAAATAGGCAAGATAAATTATCGATTTTAAATAAAAACATTATGTGAATTTGACATTTCAGCTATGTGAATATGCAAAAAAATTTCAATTTAGTTTTTACTTTTTCATTTTTTTTGTTTTTCTTAACAAGTTTAATAAATTAAAGTAAAAAGTTTTTATCTCTTAAATGGCAGATTCGATCTCTGTAGTGAGTAGCTGTGAAAAATTTGATTTTTATTTTGAGCTAAAATATAGGTGTCACGTAATTTTTTGGGTATCTTGTAGGCCATTAAAACACCTTCTATTTTGTTAAAACAAAAACCTTTATTAAAGGGATATTTTGTAGACCACAATGTGACAATGATTCTTTGCCCCCAGCCACTTGATGTTTGCAGTCCCTGAGTTATTAATTTTAAAAAAGCACAGATTAAAAATTAAAAAATTTTTTTGTGTATTTTATCAAAACTTTCAAAAACTGTGTCTTGTACAGTTAATTTCCTTCATTTAGAATAAACATCTAAAATAAAACTTTTTAAAATTACATAAGTGTGTTTGTTTTCTAAGACTTTTTATATGAAATTGCCGGAATACTTTAAACGTGGATTAAATTATAATTTATTTTATATATAAAGTTTATGCGAAGGATTACAAAGTAATACAAGTTAAAAATGAGCATTTTATGGTATATTAGTGGGATAAGGCAATCATAAAAAAAACATTTTAGCTTTAAAACTATAAAAATTGGGTTAATCATATAACCCACACCAGTAAGGGTATCATTTTTTAAAGCATTAAGTGACGAATATAAATTTAGTTTTAATATTAATAGCTCGATGTTATCACTGTGCAACCAAAAATACCTCAATTTTTAGGGCAATTATTAAAAATATATTTTAATTTAGTTTTTTTCTTTTGACGTTTAGTTCTTTAAAGTTGTAAAAAAAATTAAACTAAGAAATTTTGAGAGGTATTTAAGAAAAATTTTTTTAGCCTACCATATTTATATTTTTGATTTTCGCGTTATGCATAAATTCGGTGACAATTATGTTATAATTTATTACTACCCACTTAAACGAGCCTAATTCTACATATTTAAAAAATTACATATTATGATTGCGTATTTAATATTCCGCCCTTCTTAGTTAACAAGTGACATTACGCATCACGTCGATCATTTCTAAATTTTGGTGGTGACAGTAATCTTAAAAAATAAAAAAAAACTTAACATTTTTTGCAAAATCTGATTTTTTTAGTTATATTTTAGGCAAATGAACACTATAAGAATGTAAATTTTGGAGTTAAAGAGTAGACAGATTATAAAATATCTGTGTTGTAAAAATTAGTTTTTTACTTAAAAACATGTATTTTCATTATGATTTTATATTTTTCTTTTTTAAAATTTCTTTCGTCCTCGTCTCCGATCTGTCCATACTCCCTACAAACAAATTTTGTGACCTCAAGAATTTTTTAAAAAAAAATTTTGGAGTTGTATTTTTATATTACAATTTCGAATTTATATTTTTTATATCAAAATATTTTTTATATCAAATAAGAAACAAAATTAATATCAGCATTTAGATAATACAAAATACTTTTCGAAACTTAAATACGGCATAATATGTTATCGGTTTTAAATAAAAATTTTATTTGAAGTTTGAAATAACTAAACTGTTGTAAAATTTACAAAAAAATTTAATTTATTTTTTTTTAAATCATTATTACATTCTTAAAGTTTATGTTAGCTAATTTATTAAGTAAGATAAAAAAAACGGTAAGCGGGTTTGAACCTAAGATAGCAGTTTTGATTTTGTAGTTAGCTCATAACTCTCAAATTGTTGTATATAATGAAGCGTGAATTCTAATATTTATGGGCAATGTTTTTCTATTACACATTATGCTAATTTTTATGCCTATGCATTTATTTAACTTAAAATTTTTTAATATACATATCGAATTAAATTTTACCTACATTCGTTTGTTTGCAAAATAAATGCAGTTTTGGACCATATGTTGTAGAAAATAAATAAAAAATAGCATTTTATAGAATATAACGGACAACGTATTATGAACAATAGGTATATTTTACAAAAAATAATTTTTTTTTATTTATTAATATAAGATTAATTAAATTTGGTAACCATCACGATGCACAAAAGCTAATTTAACCCTTTTTGACAAAAAACTTTGTCAGTTTCAAAAAATAAATATGTTTAATTATGATATAGATTGTATAAATAATTAAAGAGAACATAATAAATTAATTAACGATTAAGTCGGAATCTCTAAATATGAGACCAATAAACTATCTTGCGTATAGATGTAATCAAATTAATTATTTTCGACTTTAAATTTTTACCATTAATTAAAAAGAATTTCTCCCCTAAAAATTAACAGGTCATAATTTTTCAACCAGTAGCTATCTTAAAATTATGATTTTCTATACATTAAAAGTCCTACATTTTTTTTACTTACTTAAAGATATTAATATTATAACTATGTATTAATTCCATCGACTTTAATTTAATATTTTTTCAAATTGAACTATTTTCTATTTACAAAATTTAATGAACGTCCAATATATTTTTTATAAAGAGGGTCAAATTGGTACAGGCTTTTTGGTTTCCTTCTCAATTTAAAGATTAATAAAAATTAAAACTATATTTGTCAAATTTTTCGCGTACATCAACTTAATGGTAAAGAGCTAATTATTCAATTATCGGAACAAATGTTAAGAGCCTGCTATAGACATATAAAAAATGTATTTAAAACATTTTTGATCTTAGACAGGTAAACAATCAATGCCAGAAAAAATAAGTTCATCAAAACATTTAAGCATACATTTTCCTGATGGTCTTATCTATGATATGTTTTCCGTTTTTTGTAGTTTTTTTGCCTTCCCCTAGATTCATCTATATTAATAAAGGGTCTTTGACCAAATCACCAGATTTTGTGTTGGATAACCAAAAAAAAATTCAAAAATGTAATTTTATATAGTAATCTTTTGCAACTTATATTTAATGAGAAATAAAATCTTTTAGTATATTAAGCTCTTCTATTATTAAAATAATATCATATTTTGTTATAAAATTTAAAGACAAATAATTGGTTTTCAATATAAATAATATTTAAAGTTCTAATTTGACTAGAAATTGTGATTCAGAAAAAATCATATTTTTGAGTTGAATATTTTATGTTTTTACATTTTCTCTGCAATTTTAATTGTTTCGAATTAACGAATGTTAATTTTAAAATTAAACTAATTTAAAAACGGCCGCTTTAATCTCTGTATTTAATTTAGCTCCTAAGTTTGTTGAACTGTGAAATCAACCATTCTTTAGGTTCTTAATTTAAAAATTATGTATCAAATAAATTTAGCACAAAATTAATATTTTTTTGTAAAAAACCCAAAATTATAACTCAAACGTTTGGAAAGTAACTCATTGATTTTATTGGTAAATATACTATGTAGAATACAGTGTACATCTCAATTTTGAAGTTCACTTATCTAATAATACGGCCAAACTTAACACAATGAATTATATGGGTGCGAGACTGGAAGTATATATATAGATATTATATTTTTACTCAGTAGAATCATTATAAACTTGCTCAAATTTAACCAAAAAAACAAGTGTTTTATTGATACATACCTTTTAACAAATTAATTTTTTAAAATCAATTTTTTTATTGTAAATCATACTATTTTATTTTAATTCATTTAACGTCTTAAGAAAATTTATTTTGAGGTTTTCGTCCACTTTCATAACACGGGTCGGCCCATTAATCTTTAATTTTTTCATCCAGCAAGCAATTACTATATTAAATGGGTAAAATTTATTAGCTCGCACGTAAAGGATTCAGGTTATTTGCCAAGGTTGCTATCAATTTAGTGATGAATGTCCCACTACTCGAGTCACTCAATAGCTTTAAAGTGGTTGCATATGTGTGTGCTATTTTTAAAAAAATTAAGTTATTTAAACAGCTAAGTTCTTTCATAATGAAATCATTTTTAAAAAAAAATCAATTATTTGTTTTTTTTACATTACTGTCCAATTCCACAAACATTTTTTACAATAAAAACACAAAAAATGTAGATAATAAAACTATTTTATTTTTATTAATTAAAAACTAGAAATAGTTATCAATTCTCATTAATGCTTCAGAAAAAATATACTATTAAACTATGTTATATGTAAAATTGAGGTGCTCACATCTAATTGTGATTATTCAAAAACACATGTATTACAATACTAACCGGCCTAATTCATTTACAGTTCAGGCCGATAATGTTTGCGACCTCATTGTAAATTGATTTCTGCCTTAGAGTACAAAAAATTTGTGTATTAAAAAAATTTCCAATTTTAAATGTCCACAAATTTTATGCATTTGTTGTTATTGTAATTTGATTTAAATTAGCATTATGACACTATATTAATTGAGTCTCGGAGTTGTAAAAAGGTTTCATTTGGCAATTAAAAAAAAAGAGAGAGAGAAAGAGAAAATCCTTTTAGTAGTAAGCTTAGTTTATGCTCATTAATAATTAAATTTGTTGTGGCCTTTTATTATAGCTGACTTACAAAATTTAAATAATAGTTTTTAACCTAAGTTTACAAAAAAGGCTATTCTCTTTTTGACATTTTAATGTATAAAGCTGAAGTCAAGAAATTAGTTTATTTAAAACACATTTTAACCGAACAATATATTTTTGCATATTTTTTAAAAAATAGCCGTCAGTTTTTTAAAAATATTTCTTTTTTAATTTAAAAATTATTACTAGCCAAAATAGTAAAAATAAGGTAAAAAATAGGAAAAAAACGAAAAATATTTCTTGAACAATTCAAAAGTCACTTGATTTTAATATAAGGTTTATATAAAATCTTCTTTTTTTTATCATAGATTTACAGTGGATCATGGGCATATTTAAATAGTCAAGCGGTAGCTCAACTAATATGGAGTCCTAATCTTTTGTTATTGCAAACTATGTACTGTTCAGATGCTTTTTACGTTAAAGATATTAATAATCAATATGTAATATATAATTCAAGCGTAGATCCGCAATTAACTCCACTCCCACAAATCAAAGTTTGTGCCTGGTAATGATGGGAATAATTTATTTTATTTTCTTCCTTTTTTTGAATATTTTTTGCTCTTAATTTTGGATTAAAAATATGTTTTTAAAATTTAGAAAAATATGTAATTTTTTTGGACTTAGGCCACAAAGTTTTTATCTCTATAATTTAAAAATTAAATTTTATTATTAAACGCAAGTTTAAAAATTCGCTAAAATATATATTTGATACAACACTGTGAAATAAAAATTAAAAAAAAATTATAAAAATAAATAAAAATTTAAAATTTTTAAAATTTTATATCTTTTGGGTTGATTATAATTTACTACATCGCCTTATATAATGGTCGCGCTTAATACATTAATTATTTATGCTCTTGATTTACTTGTAAATATTTATCTAGGCCCTAATTTTAGTTAAAAATAAAAATTTTAATTTTTTTAATCCAAAATTTTGTACTTCAAATTATTAATCCGTATGTTGTGCCCTATTTAGGTTGAGATTCTAAATCTGTAATTTAATGATTGTTAAACTTAATAATTTTATATCTTATTATACACTTAATTTTTATATGGATAAAAAAATTTTAAATTTTCATCTTTAGGGTCTTCTCGAGGTCAAAAAATTTGTTAATCTGATCAAAGGTATTTTTTCAAATATAGCTTCAAGGCGGAAAAAACTATGTAAATTTTTGATATCTGTTTTTTTTCTCTTCATTGTCGACCTTTGTAGCCGATGAGAAATAAAAAAATAATTTTAAATTAAAAATTTACAAATAGTGGGTCCTAAGGTCTTGTTTAGACGCACCGTTTTAGTGTTGAGTTGTAAGTAATCTGGGTAGGGTTTTAATATTCCTAATTACCTAAGATCGACTATTAAATTTTTTTTTAATTACTCATTATTTTACTCATTACACGCATTTGATTAGAAATTTGGTAAGATAATGCTTATATGTTGTGTGAAGTTAAATTACTCACTCCCATTATAAATACACAATTTTTAAAAAGGATTATTATTGAGGAGGTGTTTTTTTAATTACTAAATATCCATATTAATTAAAAGTACAGAAGAGTTTCAACCTACCCTAGAGCGTATTTAACATCGTCCTCACCCTGATTTTATCACAAATCTTAGCCCGGAAAATATAAGACTAAGATCATTAATTAGGCTGTATCAAGCCTCCATATTTTTCATTTGTATATGCAATTAAAATCGTCGGATCCTTTCTTGCCAAAAAATTTTTTTTAGATGGGTTAGCTGTAAAATCCATTTTAGTCGGCAGATTAATGTCTAAGCTTGATATTTTAAAAATTTCATTTCTCGTATTTTAAGATAAAAAATATGAGTTAGAAATTATTTATAGACATAAAAATTTTTCTTTAATTTTTTTTAGGCTATTCACGAGGTTACATTTATTGATATATATATAATTAAAAAATAAGCCGAAGTTTACAAAAATTTGGTAAAACAGAAAATTTATGTGAAATTGGATAAATGAAATACTTTTAGGACGTTGGTGGTCAACCATTCAACTAGTAACCAGGCTCAGTGATTAATCATATTTTATTATAATTTTTCTTAAAACTTTTAAATTTTTGCGGTTGTAGTCTATTATTAACTTGCCGATATTTATAAGATCTATAGTTTAAACTTACAACAACAACATGCCCACCCACATGGAACTTGGGGAATGCTCAGGTGCATAGGCTATTCCCGAAAGAATTACCTTCCTATTGTATTACACAGTACTTTGTAGACTAAAATATTAGTTTTTTGAAAGGTTTTAAAAGTTGCAGCATGAATGAAATTTGAGCCTCCGACCTCTAGTTCCCTTCAAAACTATAATCACTGAGCTCTACATGGCCGGTTATATGTGAAACAGTTTATAAAATTAAAGTTGAATTTTCCACTTTAACTCAATGTTAAATATGTATCACGGCTTTCATTCAGACCATGGGATTGGTACAGTCGCCCTAAATTTTGTTTTTCTTAACAACCCTGTGGTAAAGGGTTCTGTTCCAGACTTATTTTCCCATTAGGAAACGGTATACCCTAGCATACCTGTCACGACTTTGTCTCTTTTAGGTCTACAGCAGGCAGGGCCTGTAGAGTAAAATGAGATTTTACGTGCATCGGTTATCTAAGTTAAGCTTTGGGATTCGTTGGCGCGCTCGCCCATTCAACTACTAACCGGGCTAAACATTGTTTAATTAGAGTATAGAACACAACCAAGTTTACATGATGCGTCCAAGGTCTTCCCAACCACTTTTTTAAGGGTATTAAAATGCTGGTTTTAGACGCTGGCTCTCTCGTACATTTTAAATTATATTCATCAAAAGATATTCAAATTTATAATATTTAAGATATAGATTATAGATTGGGCTTCTGAAAAATGCTATTTAAAATGAATTTTAGCTTGTTTGTGTTTAATCAAATTATTTTCCCCGCTCAGATTTAAACACATGGAATTACAATTAGTTAGACTAAAAAAACATAAAATTAGTTTATATTTTAAAATCAAAAAATTTTTTATATTTTATCTGAGCATATATTGATTGCCTAGAAAAATTTTTCGTATTCCCAATTTTTTGAGCAAGCCAGCTTTGTATTTCACAATATAAGTTTATTTCGAACAGCATGTTAAACTCTATTTTTTTTTTCAATAAGAGAATATATTGCGACTTGTAAAGTGAACTAAATTTACTGCTTAACCATCATTAGAAAAGATTACTTGCGTAATGTTTTTCTATTCAAATACATATATGCGGTTGATTGCTTTATTGTAAAAATATTATATATATATGTTTAACATTGTAAGAATTTTAATTTGTATCAACATAACCTTAAAAAATATTTATGGGTCAGGTAAAATAATCATTGATGAGCGCCGCGTATAGTTTTACTACAGAATAAATAAAATGAAATTTATTAAACATAAAAAAATATCCTGGATATAAAACGACCCATTTGTTTAATTAAAATCTATAACAAAATATCAATTGCCGCTGTGAGACAAAAATTTGGTTATTACCAGTGCATCAGCCATTCCCGTATGTTTGGGTTATGGTTCTTATATTAAATAATTAAGTTAGGTTAGTTTTGTATGTAGAAAAGGTTTGATACACAGTTTGAATTAGGTCTAAAAAATTTATATCAGATTATAAAATTAACTATACTTAGGAGCTTCAAACAGAAGGCTTTATATTTGCTATTTTACCTTGGATAGGGTTCCATAATTTAAAAAAAATACTATGTATCAAAATAAATTTTATGTATGCAAAAAAGAAGCAATTTTGTTATAAATTAAATCCATTTGCCATGTTTAATATTATAAATTAGAATTTTTAACCTTTCAGTACACTTTGTTATTGTTATATTATTTTTCTAGCAAAAAAAAATATTTTTAATTCTGAAAAAATACAGTTCGTGTTGACTTTCAAAAATAATTAAATAATAAAAATTTTTTTAAGTCCTATATTTGGTACTTTTATTAACTATAAAATTGAGGACATCATATATTCTCAAACTGTAGGGTTATAGTTTTAAGGCTCTAACATTATTAAATATTTAATAAAATATACTTCTAGGTTCATTGTTTTTCTTTGTGATTAATTAAAAATTTATATAATATATAAATAACACAGATGATAAAAAATTTTATGGTATAAGAGCTAACTGTAAAATCCCAAACTGCCATCTTTGGGACAATAATTATTATTGTTTTTTGAATCATACTTTTTAAACCATTTTAAAAAAATTGTTATATATACAGGAAAGGAATCCAACAAAATAATTTTAAAATTATAAATTTAAATAAAAATACCAAAATTGTTAAATTTAATTTTAAAATAATATTTTAATTCTAAATCGATAAAAAAAATGATAAATATTTAGATTGGGTCGAATATATAAGCTAAAATTGTTAATCTGCAAATGATTTTAAATTCTAAACAATCTTTTAGGTTTTTTATTTTAAAATACCAAAAGTTAGTTATACTGGCTAAATTCGCTCATTTTTGGATTTTATTCTATTAATAGAACCTGACAGATGATATAATTGAGATTAATATTTGAGATAATGCTTTTACATAGATTTTATCGTTGAAGTTTCCTAATTTTAGCCAAATATTCATTGATATTTGTAGATATATCGCTTGGGCCATACTGTCTCAATTTGCGAATTTAATAGCGAGAAGAGGGTCACAAATATTATGCAAACATTTTATTAAAATTCCACCACTTAATGTAGAACCAAATGTTATTTGCGCATGCAATTTGTTTTATAATTTATTGATGTTAACAATTATGCTTAAAAAAAACTCTGCAGTTTTAGAGAGATCAATGTCGGGACTCGAAACTTCAAAAACGGGCCTAAATGAACCGTGTTTTGACAAAAGAAATTACGGGTCAGCGACTAAGCGACTAAACCGAAATTTTTAATCTAGTTTTTTGCCATATTTTTTTAACTATCCCAATAAAAAAGAATCAAATATAATTAAATTTTGTAAAGGTTATTTACTTGAACTCTAAATTTGTCTAGTGAGACATATGGGCGTTTATTCTGTACACAATAGATCAGCTGGTAATATCTATATGTCTCACTAGACAAAATTCTTAATAATTTTAAAAAAAAAATTGTTTTAATGAACAATTTTTCGGCCGTGTTTGAACCGGGCTTTGCAAAAGACCAAAATAAATTTCAGGCTAAAAGTTGAGTAAGGGGCAGGGGGGTAGGTGGTGCTTGAATAGCAACAATGCGTTTGCAATGAAATTGTACAAGCTTTTTTGTTTAATGCAATAATATCATATCTTAAATTATTAAGCCTGTATTGGAATTTTGACATAAGTAAGATTTCCTAAAAAAAATGCATAAATATTCTTTTTATAATAAAAATTATTTGATAAATTTGAAGACATTATATAGAAAACTCTAACTTAGTTGCAACGAGTCTCTTTGACGGGAAAACCAATTTCTCACCTATATGAAAAATAATATATCAGGCTGATTCCACAAGCTTATATTGCAATTATTAATTACAATAACACTGGAAAACAAAATTGGACAACCCTAAGCATCATTTATGGCAACTATGGTTTTTGGTCAAGTTTTTTTGCGCTGATTACAAATATAATATCAGAATTTATTGCAGAATTTTGGTTTTTCGGTGTTAAAGTCGAGATTTTTCAACTTTTGCGGTATTTTAGGCTTCTATATCATAAAACCTATGGGTTGTAACAGAATTTCAAAAATATATTTAGATAGCGGAAGTATTCATTTTTAACGTAAGGCGTTTTAATTTTATAAAATTTAATTTTTATTTTTTATTTTCATAAAATTAGTAATCTTCGTCATCCGATTTGTGATCCTAATTAACTTGAGAGCAAATTGCTAATAATTTTAGATAATAACCTTTTTTAGATATTATTTTTATAAGGAATCTGAATATGCCAATAGACTTTTTAGAATTAAAAAAAAATTGTTAATTTTTTATTTAAACTTTGGACACAGTATAAAAAAAATTGGAGGCAATGGAAAAAAACTAAACCCGGGATCGGTATTGCAAGAAAATTCTCTACAAAACCCCCCAAAAATATGTTGTTTTTTTTGTTGCTCAGTGTAATATATATATGGCCAATTCCTTTCAACTTTTTCCCAGTCTTAGGCTAAGTTTTATCCTTGGGTGCTAATAAATAGTCCTAATAAAAACCAAATTTCTTTTTGACCAAATTGAGATCTTTAATTGCGATACGAACCAAAAAAACTTCATGCAAGCATTCTAAAAGGGCTGTAACTAATGTCATAATAACATTTTGATGCAGGCTACATTAGAGAATAAATATTTTTTATATGTTTTTTGAATTCAAATGGAGGTCGGTTTTAATTACCTATAACAATATTCGGTATTTATTTATTCTTTACAAATATATGGCTCTTTGAAATGTCAATAACTAAAATTTAGTTTGAAACCGGCATAACTTTTAAAAAAATATGGAAGAATTAATATTCTTTCTCTAATTTTTGGGCCACATTTATGCCCATAGCACTTTATTAGAAGCTACTTTGCCAATTTTTATAGTTTTTAAAAAACAGGCCATAGGAAATTATGTTGAACCATAATATTTTAATTTATATAACTAAAAAAATTATTAAATTTAAAATAAAAAGCGAGCCTCAAAACCAAAAAATGTGAATTTCTTCTATTTTTAAAATCGACTTTGTTAACCAGTTTATCGTTATATGAGTTTGACGCATCCTAGATGAAAAATCTTATAAATTTAATAGCCAAAGCTTTTTTATTTGATTTGACGCAACATAACTTAAAATTGCTCAAAAACAGCGAAGGTGTCTAAAAACTAACACAAATTATTCGTCTGTGCAAACTTGACATTATTTTCAGATTTTAAAATAATTTAGAATATATAAAAATCATTTATAATCTGCATGTTTAAGTATTAAGAAAGTAGTAAATACTTTTATGTATACGAAGCTCATCAAAAATGTAATAAAAAAAAATAGGAAAAAAAAAGAGCAAATATTTTAATTTATTGAATATTTATTGAATTAAAAGGATATTCTTGTGTAAGCTAAAAAAAAATTTGGGTCAATGCCTAATCCTTATGCGTATAAAATCAAACAATTTTCTTTAATAGGTCTTATAAGTCTTTATCATGAGACGTGATGCTAATGGGAAACTATAATTTTTTTTAATTTAAGGCCGGTTAATATATGTTGTATGGTCTGTTTTAATTACCTTTTTAATTGGCATTTGTGAAAATTAAGGCCCGCTTTTGTGCCTTAAGCTTATAAACTTAGATGAAATATCTAATTCAACAAATCTCCATTTGCACTTATGGTAGTATTTAGTTTATTATACCATGTGTGGGAGGCTGGAAGATATTAATTTAGCACTTAGTACAGCCCAACGCCATTTCTCAATTTTAAACCTATTTCTTAACTGTTGGTATGCAAATCATTTTGAGATACTTCTATTCTAATTTATATACTTGGATATACTTCTATTATTCCTATGTAAATTTCTATTCTATATATATATCGGACATTTAATAATAAAGGAGCATATATAACTTTTTATATCCTCACTTCTTACATTGGCGACGAGGATGGGATCTGGAATTTTCGACTTCCCGTCGGCCATCGAGCTTATTTTAAATAAATTGGAAAATTGTTTTTTTCTAAAAATAATTAAATTTAACCCCCTTTAATTTGTTGGCCCGATAATTCTTGTGGAGAACTGATTCTAATTGAGGGAGGAACCATGTACAAGGACGCACAAGGTCCATATTCAGCGAATGATGCACCTTACAATTAAGCTCATCAATGTCACCCAGGGTTTACGAATAATAGCTTCGTCTAAAAGACAGAAGTGCCGTAACAAGACAAAATTGATGGAACAACGGATTTGTCTCAAAGACAAGCACACCACGGTCTAAAACAATTGCGCATAACTTGTACGGAAATGGCCCCCTAATTAAGAATCGAATCTCTATTCATACGGAATTGAGATGTTTGAATAATAGACAGAATGGTCAAAACATAGACCAGAAAGGGTTTTCCAATCTCCAATAAATGGCAAGAAACACGGTGCCTGAACGATCATTGGGCCTACCGAACCATATGGTCCCGAAAGACCTGACGATAAAGCCCAAACTCTAAGCGATTATGAACGATCAACGATCTATGGTCTTCTCGATGGGCCTAAACGACCTAACAAATATGAGTCCTCAACGACCTGACGACAAACGGTCCTCAACGAATAAATGGTCCTCGATGTGACATGGTCTTTAACAAATTGACGTGTAAAGGCCCTCGACGATTGACGAACAAGGATCTCAACCCGACCAATACGAAATGATCGACGAATACAACGATTGGCGATTACCAAAAGACCGACGAATAACAAACGACCGAACGGATAGTGGTCCGGAACAAATTTGAGGATAAATAGTCTAAGCGACCTAACGATAACGGCCCTCTACCTAACGATAACGGTCCTCTACAATAACGGTCCTCTAAAATAAATGGTCCTCGATTTGACATGGTTCTTAACGATTTGACATAAGGTCCTCAACGATAGACGAATAAGGCTCTCAACCAGACCAATACGTAACGATCGACGAATATTTCAACGATCGACGAATTAAATGATCAACGAATACTAAACGATCGACGAATTCAATGATCAACGAATACTAAACGATCGACGAATACAATGATCAACGAATACCAAACAATCGACGAATACAATGATCAACGAATACCAAACGATCGACGAATATAACGATCTACGAATACCAAACGATCGACGAACACTAAACGATCGACGATTAACAAAAGACCGACGAATACCAACCGACGAATCACGGCCCCATAAGAGACTTAGACTTTGTAACTAATACACGATTACTTTTATGGATCAACAAAGACTCAGCAATCGACTATGATTGATTACAAACCGGGTAGAACCTCGGTGAAAAATCACAAATATAATTGGGATGAGAATGGTAAAGCATGCAACTAAGTACGTTTATTAACGCTAAACGAGTTTGTACTTAAGCCTATATAGCTGAAGACGTCACCATATCGGCTTATGACTTAAAGCTACCGATAGTAAGACTGGTGTCCCATGCGAAACACTCAACGATGCCTTACGGACGTTTCGTAAATCAAAAGGACATCCTGGTAAACATCTAATCTTATCTAGTTTGAAGCATTAAAATGGATGGCGAGAAAGATATAGAAGAAATGAATAAGCTAGAAGAATCCGCTGCCTTTATTTCAGTGTCTATGACAAGCACTTGCTCGTTAATATGTCGACATTGATAACAGCAACTTCTCGAAAAAGTCCTACCTTGATTTACTTGTCAAACAACTTGGTAGAGATTAGCGACGCCGTCAGAATCAAAAAAAAGGGGGACAGTAATGTTGGTATGCATATCATTTTGAGATACTTCTATTCTAGTTTATATACTTGGATATACATCTATTATTCCTATGTAAATTTCTATTCTATATATATATGGGACATTCAATAATAAAGGAGCATATATAACTTTTTATATCCTCACTTCTTACATTAACCCTATTAAATGTGAGATATATACACCTCCACCCATAAAATTAATGAAAATCTTAAATACACTTACGAGAATTTAATAAGCTTAGGTTCACCCGTGGGAGGTTTTATTGCGGTTAAAAAATTTTAAGAAAATTATTTGTTTTAAGAAAAAAAATAAAAATTTTTAAAAAATTACCTGTTCATCAGGCTTTATTTCTTTTTAAATATGTTTTTTTAGTTTCTCAATCGAAATTTTACTTCAGGACATCCCGAGCTTTTGTCTTTAATTCTTTGCTCATAAAATTGCACAAATTAATTTTTATTTTTTAAAATCTGTAAAATTTTAATAATAATTACTTTCAATTTACCCTAGCAGGCAAGCTGGGTCGACTGGGGTTCAGGTCACCCAGAAATATAGCGTTTATCGCGTTTCTTGTTTCTTTTTAATCTTTCAAAAATACAATTTTTAAAATTACAAATTTTAATTTGGATCTAAATTATTTTAAAACCTCAACTACTTGGGCATTAGAGGCCGGCCCTACCAGGTCATACCCTTTAACGGTGATTAAAAATGATGTGTCTAGCGTTAAACTCTCTTGCTTACCTTTTACAGAGTTAAAACACAACGCACAAATTTTTTTTTCAATCTATGACAAGATGGCCAATGGTAAAGGCTAGGTTATATCTGTAAGTATGGTACGGCTTGGGTTAAGCCATGCCTAAACCCTAGCATTATGACAGAAGATATTGGTAAAACTATAGTTGAGTTTATTTGACAAAGGATCAGATGTTATACAATAATAATTACACTCATTTACAAATGTCCTATCTAGACACCATCGGCCTTTGACTTAATTAGCTTCAAGCCCTAGGACTTATGTGTGTTACCTAATGTCAAACGCTAACTATTATCTCACTCTTCTTTTATCCAATCCCCTTTCCTTCCAAAAAAAGGTCAAAAGATAAGGTTAAAGCTGTGGTGTTTACAATCCAATATAGTTGCATAAAATAAAATATTAACACAAGTTTGCAAAAATTTTGTAGAAAAAAAAATGTAGGAGAAAAGATATTGGTAAGAGAAAAGAATTTTTAAAAAGAATTTGATAAGAAGTATGAGTGTAGGCTTAACCAAATTAATTCTTTCACTAACATTTTTACAACTTACTTAAATCAAATGATAAAATCATAATTGATAATTATATAAAAGCATTATACTTATTAAATTAGAAAAAATTAATGATCATGTTAAATGTTTGATATAAAATTAAAAAAAAATATTGAAGAGTGCACATAAAGGTATGATGTTCATTGGTCTTTTTTCCCATATTTTAATTTTTTCAACAACATTAGTTATTTATCTATATATTGCAACTTGGCATCTTCCCATTCTTCTTTAATTAATATATATACCTATATTTGTTGCTATTCACAACTTCACAAATAACTTCTTCGTTGTTAATCAAATAATTTCTACTCTTGTTGCTATTTTTTGGTAATTTTTTGAGATTCAATGATCACGCACTTCTTGACACCAATTGACAAGATGGCCGATGGTAAAGGCTAGAATTATATTTGTAAGTATGGACGGCTAGGGTTAGGCCATGCCTTCACCCTAGCATCATGACAGAAGATATTGGTAAAACTATAGTTGAGTTTATTTGAAACAAAGAATCAGATGTTATATAATAATAATTACACTCATTTACAAATGTTCTATTTAGACAATCTCTTAATACAATTCAAGCATAAATGGTTAGAGGCGTTCCCTAATAAGTTAAATAATCAATAACTTCCTAACGAAGCGTTTTATTAAGCATTGTATTGGCGTTTAGGAATCTCTTTTAAAATCCTTACATATGCAGTAAATGCAACTCTAACCGATAGTTTTGGTCGGCATCCCTTACATTGTTTGTCGGTTTAAAAAATTAGGAGACACAATAAAGCTAATTGCACAATCGCCACTTCTTTAAAATGCAACATGCCGTGTTTAAAACCTGGTTAATCTATTAATACTAAAGGACCGGATGGAAAAACTCCTGTTCCCTTCTCTGAGGGGAAACCTTTATTTTGGGATTTAACATGTGTTGATCCTCTGGCCCCTTCATATAATTATGATCCAATTTTAAATGACGAAATTTCAAAGACAAGAAAATATTGTTTTTTAAATTCCGATAATATTTTTATATCAATTGTTGTCACAACTCCTGGATCATTTGGTCCTGAAGCCTTGATTTCAAACAAATTGGTAGATTAATTAAAAATAATTTTATTTTACCGAGTTTTGCATAAGGCAAAAAATTTCCATAGAAATTTTGAAAAAATAATTATTTTCTCTTTAAAAAAACATGGCCAGAAGATTGTAAAATTTATATATAAAAAATTTTTTTAATTTTTAATATTTTAGTTCTTTCATATATTATATACAATTTATTTCATGTTTATAATTTATTAATTATATTTAACTCCGTGCGAGTAGTCAATTTAGGGGAACTCTATACCTCAAGTAAACTATAAATCTCTGGGTCTTTTAATAAATGAGGACCTTAATATCGACAGGATTTTTGAAGACGGGCGTTAAGGGAAATGGGCTATTCATCTATTTGATTCGTTCTTGCGGTCCAGTTCCATACCAATAAATGTTAAATTTTTTATTTATGTTTCAGTCAATTTTCCTATTCTAACCTATAACGCGGAACTATTTGGTCATTTCTCTAATAAATCGTTGTCCCGCTTTCTAAGACTTATGTTAAGCCATCTGGATAATCAAAAATGGAAAAAGATTAATTGGGCCTAAACTTCACTTGTACTTAGACCTCAATATTAGTACTTTTGATATTTATGCAAAAAAAAATCCTTGCGTTTTTTTACAAACAATATAGTAAAACATTTATAAAAGATCTAATCTTATCAAAACCTAAGTCTTGCAAATGGACGTGTGTTGCGCGTTGCTCTAGGTATTTCAAAAACCAAATATCATTAAATGGAGACCCAAAAATTATTTCAAAATCATTTCGTCTATACCTTTATAAAGCTAGTCTTAGCGAAAGTAATTATAAAATTGTCAATTTGTATAAATCGTACAGTAACCCTTTTTATTTTTTAAAAAAATCAAAAAGTAATGAGCATTGATTTCTTTTGGTTGCAAACATCTGAATATGAGGACAGGAAATTGGTGGATTAAAAAATCAAGACTATTAAGAAGATCAGTTAAAATCAAGGTCACAATTATAACACATTTACACAAATCTACATAAGTTTATGAAAGTGTAGTAAATGAACCTACAGTAATGTAGTTTAGACGAAAATGGGCATATTTCTGATGTTCTAATTTTTTTATCAAAATCACTTGGCCTAAACCTTGACAAAGCTAGTCTTAGCGAAAGTAAGTATAAAAATGGCACATTGTTTTAAATCGTTCATTAATCCTTTTTATCTTTCTTTAGAAAAATTAAAAAGTATTGATTGCATTGAGTTTTCTTTCGGCTGTAAACTTCTGCTTCATATGAGGGCAGGGTGGAATTTTATAAAAGCAAGACTATTAGGAATGGTTACAAGTGAATTCGAATGTCCTTGTTGTAAATCAGTAGTTGATGAATCACTTGCTCATTTCTTTCTCCTCTGCTCTGCATTGCATGAATTTAAACGCTTATACTTGCATGAATCAATATCTTCAAATATATGTGATAATTATTGTTAATTGATATTTTAGGGCTTTCTGATCAGTCTTAAATTTTAAATATAATTAAATATTATCATTTTGCTGGCCGAAAATTCTTTAGCTCATGGTCTAGGTTTTGTGATTGCCTAGTACCTAACAGGGCTAAAAGGGGCTATGCCCTGACGGGTATGTAGGGCATGTCAAAAATCCGGAATTCGGGAAGGACTCCGATTCACCGGAAGTTCCAGAAGAACTCCGTTTTAAAAAAAATCCCAAAAACCGCCCGGAATTTTCCGTTTTTATACTCCGGGGTTTTTTCCCGGGAGTTTAAAAATTAACATTAGCCCATTGGAAATGTTGGAATTGTGTATTTTTTTTGTCCAAACTCATTTTTTATAAAAATAAAGTTGTAAATAAATGCAATATGCAAAAACAGCTGATTATGCAAATATCTCATATATATAATGTTATTAATTTTGTTTTTTTTAGTTTTTTTATGGTACTTGATATATACTAACTAAATTAACTTAGTGTCTACATAGAAATTTAGTCGATAATTTATGTATTTGGTGGTTATTTTTTTATTAGACGATTTGTACAATTTGTATTTATTAAATTATGGTAATTTTTATCAAATTTGTATCTGCTAACGGTGTCACTAAATTTGTCGCAAATGCATTTTATGCATTATAAAATTAATTTTTTTTTCGATTTTTTTTTCTTGCTGTAAAATATAAGTAGTTATTTGGTAAAATTAATCCATTTTTTCAACTTGTGATAATGTCATCAAATTGTCGCAAATGCAATTTATGCATTATTAAGTGTATTTTTGATTTTTTTTCGTGCGGTAAATATTGGTAGTTTTTTAAGTAAAAAAATTCCATTTTTAATTCTAATTTATTAATAAATAAGGTTAAAAACAAAAAAAACTCGAATTTAAAAATTTAAATAACATTTGCGACAATTCGGAAATGTCACTAGTTGCCTAAGACTAAAAAAAATTTCCAAAAATTACTCATATATGGCAGCCCGAACAAAAAAAAATCTAAAATGTTCAATGTTAATATAAAAATTTGCGACATTCAGGTGACATTGACTCAGCAGGCTTCATATTAACAAAATTTGCCAAAATTTATTAATAAACAAGGCTAAAAACAAAAAAAACTTGAAAAAGTTTTTCTAAAATTTAAATAATGGCATTTGCGACAATTTGGAAATGTCACTAGTTGCCTAAAACTAAATAATTTTCACAAAATTACTCATATATGGCAGCCCGAACAAAAAATAGAAAATATTTATTCAATGTTAAATTATAAAAATTTGCGACATTCAGGTGACTCAGCAGGCTTCATATTAACAAAATTTGCCAAAATTTATTAAGGCTAAAAACAAAAAAACTCGAAAAAGTTTTTTCAAAATTTAAATAATGGCATTTGCGACAATTTGGAAATGTCACTAGTTGCCTAAAACTAAAAAATTTTCACAAAAATTACTCATATATGGCAGCCCGAACAAATAAAATCGAAAATATTTATTCAATGTTAAATTATAAAAATTTGCGACATTCAGATGAAATTGACTCAGCAGGCCTCATATTAACAAAATTTCCCATATCAATAAATAAGGTTAAAACAAAAAAAACTTGAAAAAGTTTATACAAGTTATAGACATTTGCGACAGATAGGTGACATCCAGCAGGCTTAATAATGACGAAATCAAAATTTACTAATAAAGCCTAATTGAGAAACTTTATATAAAGATTACTAACACACGACCGCCCCAACCAAAAAAATAAAATAAATTCAATATTAAATTATTTGCATTTATAAGAGTTTATTGACACAATTTCAGCAGATTTGACATTGAAAAATTTATTAATAAATAGTGCAAACAAAAATTTCCAGGGCTTAATATTTACAAAGTTATATTTGATATTTAACAAAATACAAAATACTAATTTTTTCAAACAATTATTTTCTTTACCTAAAAAACTATCGTTTCATCGTAGTAAAAACATTTGGTGGCTAAATCCTATTTAAATAAAAAACTCACTTTTGAAAAAAACTCCAAAAAACCCGCCCGGGCTGAGCTCCAGGAGTTCAAAACGGAAAAACTTCGGAGCATAGGGGTTCCCGCCCCACTCCTTTCATAAACTACAATTGGAGTTTTAGCAAGCCCTACGGGTATGCCGTCTCTTTCAAGAGATGTAGGGCAAGGGGGGCATTGTTTTAGCAGGTGAAAGACTCTGTCGACTTTTGCCAGAGTTGTAATGCCTGCATGCTATAATATTCCGGAGAGTGCGGCGTCATTTCGATGGTATTATGGTATTGGCGGAGAGACGCGCCTAATCCTCTCTAGGGATTATGAACGTCGCCGCATAGCAATTTCAGTGCAAAATTACACTGGAATCAAAAAAAAACAACATCAACGATTTTTTAAGGGTTTTGTAGAGAATTTTGCGATAACGATTCTGACTTTAGTTTTTTTTCCAATGCCTCCATTTTTTTTAACCGCGACAAAAGTTCAGAAAAAAATTCGAATTTCTTTAGCTATTAATTTTCTAAAAAAATCTTATGGCATATTTTTACTTAGAAAACATATAAGAGTGTTATTACATAAAATTTTTAGCAATTTACTTTCAAGTTATTTAGGATCAAAAAACGGAGTTAATGACAAAAACCACTAATTTTATAAAAATAAAAAAATAAAAAAAAAATTAAATATTTAAAAAAATTTTTAACCCCTTACCCTAATAATGAATATTTTCGTTTTCTAAATAAAACTTTTGTTATTACCCATGGATGATATAGAAGCCCAAAATACCCCAAAATTGAAAAATATCATATTTGACATCGAAAAATTAAAAATCTTAGGCATTGGCTAAAATTCTAATTTCATTTTCGTGATTAGCGGCAAATTGACCAAAAATTATAGTTGCCAAGAATGATGCTTCGTCGACCAAAATTTTGTCCAGTGTTCAAACCTAATAGAGAAGCCTCTAATACATAGTCTTAATTGAAGAGAGTGAGTGATCTAAGAAAAGATGGGATTTGTGCGTTGTGATTTCACTTTGTAAAAAGTAAGCATGAAATTTTAACGCTAGACACCATATCCAATTCTTTTAGCTAACCCGTTTAGGATATAACCTGGTGGGCCGGCCTTGAATAAGATAGCTAAAGCTTGAAAAAAATAGGAAATGAGTTAAATTTTGTTAAATTGTGTTTTTGAAAGAAAAAAAGAAAGTAAGGAAAGCGACAAACGCTAAAATTATCCACCACCTGATTCTAACTCGACCCAGCTTGCCTCCTAATTTAACTGAACCTGATTATTCAGATTAAATATTAAGATATTTAAAAATTAGATATTTTTCGTCCTCATGTTTTTTAGCAAAGAATTAAAAACAAACGCTCCAAATGTCTGGAGGCATAATCGTAACTGAAAAATTTAAAACAGTCTTTAAAAGAAAAAAAAACCCTGATAAGCCGTTAACCTTTTTAAAATTTCTAATTTTTCTTTAAAAAAAAAAATTAACGATTTTCTTAAATACTTCAATAAAATCTCTCACAGGCGAATATAGGATTATTATATTCTCGTAAGGGTTTTTTTTAAAGTTTTCACTATCGTATTTGTAGGTGGATGTAGGGTATATCTCGCATTTATTAGGGTTAAGAAATAGGTTTTTATCAAACCTAGTTTTATTTCATATCAGCAATTTAATTTATGGTTGTTTTTCGGGTCAATTCATGATTTTTTAGCTTGAAATATTTTTATTTGACTTGTTACTTTTATTCTAACTACGCTCGATAAATAAAATAGTTTACTAAAAGCCAATTTATTGATTAATTTTTTTCCCGTGCTTAGAAAATGGTATATTAATGTTAATTCTGGACAACAACCATTGCAAATACAGCACAGAGCCTAGACTGTCAGTTACACACGCAGAGGAGATCTTATATTAAAGGGAATATAAATAGTTGAATATCAACATGGATAATTTTAATAAATATTTAGCATCATGCAAAAGATGATAAGATCCATATTTTGTAATAATACCTGAAGATCTGTGAGCTGGGTAGCTTCTATTAGTTGTTTTTTTGCCTCCGTCGAGATAAAATGGTCTTTTTGAAATGCTTCTTCAAGTTTGCTCAATTGATATTTCGAAAAACATCGAGGACTATGGGACCCTGGCCAAAATACGTTAAATTTTTACAGAAATCAACAAATTTTTTGAGGATCCAACTGCAGGAATAGCTGCCATCTTAGGAATTTTTTGAATCCATTTATTTTTTTTTAAAACTGGTAAGTCAGCTATAAAGTTATAGAAAATACAATGTTTGGGCAAAGAAAATTAAAACATAAATACTATGAAAAACTGTCACAGCAGATAAACTGTTAAATTTTTAATAATCTTTTATTAAATTCCAAATACTTCGAGTCAGTTGGTATCTAAATATTTTGTATGTAGATAATAAACTTTTTTTTTATGAAATAAATGCTATAAAAGATTTTGATATAAAAACAATTGAATTTTTTTAAACATTTCTAGTCGCAAAATCTGTCAGCTTGGTAAAAAACGACCATTTTTGTAGAAAATAGAGCCGAACGGAAAACGTAAAGTTTATTTGAGAAACGGGATTATTACATTTCAGTGTTCGAATCTTCTTTTTTTCATAAGAGTCGACTTATGTTAAAATACTTTAATCCACATGGGATAATAAAAATCTAAACAAACAATTCTACAAAATTTTCGGAATTTGACCACGACAAAAGTACAAAACACATATAATTTTATTATAAATCTTAATTTCCCCTTTTAATTGGGCAAATTTAAAGAAACAAAAATATGGCGTTTCTTTTAAGCTTTATTTACAACTTTGAAATCTAATATAGTTTTGGCTAGTAAAATTAACTTATCCTAATTTGAAGTTGGGTTAAAAAATAACGCGACTGGCTGTAGTGGTAATAGACCCAACAACTTAAGCCATATTAATTATAATTTTAAATTGTTTCTTACACTAGTTGTTAAAAAAAGGTGTATGAAAACATAAAAGCATGCATCGTTTATGTATTTTTGTTTTTTAATATTCTCAGCTTTCAGATCCTGTTGCGTCCATATCAAAAGGCCTTTTCTAACCAAATCGACATATCGAACCCTAAAAAAAATTTGTGCCTTTTATATAAAAAAATCTCGTAACGATTTATCATCTCAAATAATGAGAAATAATTTTTTGAGTATATCAAGCTTTTACATCAAGATTTTGATAATACAAAATGCTTTTCATCCGAACTTAAATTTTACATATCAGTTTTAAAAAAAATATTATTTAAAATTTGAATACAACAGTTAAGATTTGTGATTATGTAAAAAAAAATTAAATTTATTTTTGTTTTAAAGCTTTTTTGTTTTTTTAGCTGATAAACTATTGATTAGAAAAAACTGTAACGGATTGAAAAATCCCTATTTGCCAACAGTTAGCTCTCATAATTCTAATATTGTTGACCTGTGTATATAATTATTAAACTAAAAAATTTAATGAATATATAAATAATAAAATAAGAAGTTGTTTTATGGTTTGTTTGGACCCAAAATGGTCAATTTCATTATTGAAGACCATATTTTAGCCTAAATGTAAAATAAAATTGGAAAAATTTTGATTCTAATTACTAGATGTTAATGTATTATAATTTTTTGAATAAAATAAAAGATTTATAAAAATACAACTGTTTTTTTTTCATAATAAATATTTCATTGGTTAGCTTATCAATAATAATTTATTACATTGATTTTTTTTTCAATATATTATTAAACTGTTTATATAAGAAGGCTAGAACAGGTCGTGGTTATACGTAGTAAACATTGTAAAAGTTATTGGTATATATTTTACCTTTAGTTTCCATTTCAAGTCGTTTTTTAAACCAGGCTTTTATCTATACAAACATGTAATGTATAATGTGGATATAACCCATTCGAGATAAATATAGTCTGCCTGAAAATAAAATATATTGAACTAAATTATCTTTAAGCTCTTGTGTCATAAGTGAGCAAAAGCAATTATTTTTATATACATACGGACATATATGAAGACAATAGAATAAAAAAGAAGAAATTGGGAAAGGGGCAAAAATTTTTTAGGGATTTTAAGTGGTGCATTAAATAAATAAACGATGTTGGCTATGGGGTGGGATTTTCGAACTCTTTAATTTAGGAAATTATGAATTGTAGTCAACAAATTTTTAAGACCTATAAGGTAACTTTTGAAACCAGACATGCCATCTTTGAGAGAAAAAATTCTGCATATGCCCTTGGCTATAACATATACGCATTTTAAATTTTTTAAATTCTTAGTTCAATTATCAAAATTTATACCGCCTTTTTTTCCCCACTTTTTATTAGTTTATATAATTTTCGGAAAATATTAATTGCGTACTATTGAAATTTGTAAATTTTTTCAAATTAAATATTATACCTTGTGTATTATCGCATATGTATTGTATTTTAAAACAAATTTTCATTTTATGATTTTAATAAATAAAATTTGGCTTCTGCCTTTGATTTCTTAGTCCTTTTTACAAATTTCATAATTTCTTAAAAAATTTGGCTGCAAATATTTGCATCATTTGAGAACAAGTAATTGGTGGAATTCGAAAAATGTAATTCACTGTTAGTGGTGTATTTCAGTAAATGAACCATTTACTTTCTTTCTTCATTGTTCTTTGCATGAATTTAAATATTAATACTTGCATGCATTTAAATTTCTAAATATATATACTAATATTCTAGGGTTTTCTAATGAGTCTCAAAATTTAAATATGATTAAATATTGTCAGTTTGCTGGCCGCTTCAGCTCAATGTTAAGATTAAGTGATTGAGTATTAGGGTTTAAGGGGGCTAAGTCCAGACTAGACAGGGATGCTCATGAGATCCTTATTTTATTAGATGAATGACTTTGGCCTTTGACTTTTGCCGGAGTCCGGAGAATGCGATTATAAATATCATTGTATTGGAAGAAAAACGTTTTTAATCTTACTTAGCCCAGGGGTTGTCTAAGCATAGCAATTTAAATGCTCTTCAATAAAATATATATAAAAAAAATTTTATATTTAAATGTTTTGCCCTATTACCATACAGTATTCAATTTAGCTCAATCACCCTTTGGGTCACTTAGATACATATGCCCTTTTCTAACAGGTGGTCCTACATTTATGGTTCACATGTTCAAAGTCAAACTTAATTATTTAGATGTGATTCTTTTAATTTCTCAAATTGTAAGGTCTTCTATGCTAATTTTGTCAAAATTAGATGGGCTAAAATAAAAAGTATACAAACACTGAATACTTAAATGGCCGTGTTTTAAAATAATAAGCATCTCAATTTTTATCAGATTTACAAATTTAATAGAAATTTTGACGTTGGCTAGTTGGAAGTGTGCGTTATGAAAAATATAATAAGTTAATATAATTTTTTACAATCAGTTATTATTTATATTATATTTTGATCCGTATGTGTTATATTGTTTCAAACATAAGCAAAATTGTACTTAATCAATTTTCATCTAAATTAGCGTTTTGTAGTAAAAAAAGATTGTGTTCCTTTTCGCATTAAAAGAACATGGACAAAAGACACACATTATTAATACAAAAAACTAAAGGTTTCATATTGAGCGTGCTCTTAAAAATTCAATTTTGAACTTACTTGCGTCTCAGGCAGATTCAATTCTTTGGCTAACATCGTTTTTGTAAAACCGTTTAGGTTTTTATTTCGATCATAGGCCTCCTTGAGTTTGCAAATCTGTTCTGGACTAAAACTTCCTAATTTTATATGTATGAAATAAATTGATGCCACAAACATAAAAAATATTAATTTTGCCGCGTCTTAATAGTTTTCAGTTTTTTAAATAAATATAAAAATTTAAAATGTTTTTTCTCTGACATAACAATAGTGGCAAATCCTTTTTTTTGAATTGAAAAAACTTTGCTTAAAAAAAATTTGTAAAAAAAATAATTTTGCAACTTCTAAACTTTTCATCCTTTTCGTAAATATGAATAAATCCTATGAGCGCGTACTTAATGTTTTGAAATTGATATCATATTAAGACTAATATTTTATTTGTATTAAAACAATTTAAGAAATTTTTTTAACACATATTTAAGAAAAATATTTTGTGTTTTAAGGCATTGATCTTTTTTCTATTTTTTATATTCTAAAATCAATCATAATCTTAATCATTTTAGTTATTTTTATTAAAAACAACTCATAAGTTTACTAATAGAAGTAAAATCAACCATTAATGACTAGTTTATACCAAATTTTACATGCAAATTTCAAATAAAAAGTTAAATAAATTTATTAAAAATTTTTTTTAAATTTATATAAAAAAATTGGTATTAATTGTTAAATTTAGAAAGTTCTTTTTTGTTGTTATTTAGCGTAATTTATAATAATTCATGTTTTCAAAATAACTTAGACAATTAATTCAAATATTGTAGCAAGATCTTACCCGACTTGTCTTTTTGGCGTCGATTTGTAAACCAATTCATAATCTGGAATTTAAAAAGTGCTTAAATTATATCCTGAATAAAAAATTAATAAGAAATTATCTAATAATTTTGATTGTTTCGTCATATAGGTGAGTTAGATCAGAAACAAACATCAGTACATATAGTAAAAAATTGTGCTCCTATTCACGAGCAGCTTTTTAATTTGAAAAAATTGGGACAACTAGACAACGACTTTAAAGCTGTTGAATGGCCTACTAAGGTATGCCCTAAATGATTTGCTTATATTGAGGAACCCTAATACTTAGCTACAATTAAATTGGTCTAGTATTTTGAAGGAAATTTTAAAAAGAGTGGGCCGTTTTTCTTTATATCGTTTACGTGCGATACTCATTGTTTTCCTCACTGTCAATATTGATTGTTTTGGCTCCAGCCGTCAGATTCAAAATTTTTTTTCATGTATGGCGCTCTTGTTTTGGGTAACGTATGACTTCAAATTATAAATTTGGTGCGGAAAATTAAAGCTATAAGTAAAATATATTCACAATACTTAATTATTAATAATAATGTAGTCCCATATCTATTTTTTACATTTTATCGACATGAAAAATGACTATATGTTTACCCTAATACATGTATATATTATAAAAACAATTATTTTCTTATTTTTGCATAAATAAATAAATGATTTATAATTTTTAACGTGCCCTAACAGTAAAAAAATAATCATGGCTAGGCATCAAACCTCCCTACATATAATTTAAAACAATGGCAAATGCTTTATTTATTAACTTAGGTCTGAGTTTGTCAGCTTATCAGCAACACTCGTGTCGTGCAAGCAGATAATTGTGAATTTACAGTAATGTATTTAAGGGCACGTGCAAAGTGGATTTTAATTTTCGTAAAATTTAAAAATTCTGAATTATTTAATTTTTTTTTAATTTTAAAAATCTTTAATTTAAAAAAAAGCATTTTATGTGCATAAACTAAATTTGGCAACTTTTAAAAAATTTGCGTTTTATTTCAAAATATTATTTCTCAAAGTTTTAAAATTTTTATCAGAATAAAAACTCACTTTGCACGTGCCCTAAGGAGAAATTGTGATTTAAATCCACATTGATGCATCTGAGTGCGGCCTGCCTAGGCAATAGGCCCGTAAAACGATATGCTTAAAGTGAAAGTCTATTGGCAAATTTTTTTGAAAAAAATCGCTTATTTACAAATGTGAATTAACGATGCAATTATAAATATAAAAAAAAACAAAAATCTCACGTGGGCTTACCTGCTTTTCAGAAAGTTTTAAATTTTTAGCCAATGTAGTTTTCCTAAACCCTGCGCCTAAATGTTTGTTTTGAGCATAGGCCTCTTCAAGTTTAAGGACGAGCGCTGGATCAAGAGCATCTAAATAAATTTAAAAGTTGCTAAATTTAGTTAATGCACAAAACTACTTTTTTTAAATAAAAAAGTATTTGGAAAATATTGGATTTTATAAATTATTTTTATAATTTTGCAAGAATGATACAACTTTTTGCATAGTTTAAATTTGCTTAACCTACCTTCTTAAATTTCAATATCATGGGAGAATAATATTCGTAGGCATGTTCCTAAACTAATAAACCACATAAGGCTATGTGCCAATTAAGTATCGTAAAATCCCCACCCTCCTTTTAACTAAACTTTAAAATGTGATAACGAAAGAACTCTATTAGAATGCATCTAAAAATAGTAAAACACATAGGGCCACGTGCGAAGTATATACTAAAAGAATTTTAAAAAATATTACGAAATTGAGAATCAAAAACTTAGGAGGTATGATTTCTTTAGTTAGCTCAAAACTCTATAAACTTGCTGACCGTTGTTATCTCAAACTCTTTCAACAACATTGGAAACAAATTACCCCAAACTAAATAAGAATTTATCGATTTTTAACCAAAGATATTATAAAGCTTAAATTTAACAGTTAAAACGCTTTTAACATTATAATAATTTTTTTTTAATAAATTTATGTCTATAACTGGCTTAAAGTTTGATTGGAAAAAAAGGTATATTTGAAATTAATTAGATAGCAGGTTTATTTGTGTCGTAGCCTTAGATGAATGGAGTCGTAGCTTTTATATAATTAGAATTCCTTAATAAAATAATAAAAAGTTTATTTATATTTTGTTAAAGTAAAATATTATATTAGTTAAAGTAATAAAATTATATTTCACCATCTAACGATGACATTTATAAAGATAAAATTCGGTATTATCATTTTTAATTTAATAAAAAGGGTACAAACCCCATACCAAACCTTTTTATCCGCATATTCCTAAGAAATATCCTCCACAGGTTATAAATTCCTAAAATTATCTTAGTTTAAACTAATCCAACAACTTCTTCTATCCTAAAACACTTTGTTATACCTAAAACTTGCTGACATTTATAAATTTATTTTAATCATTTTAAGAAAAAAATTTTTAACTTGTATTAAACCAATTTTGGGTCGTAATTTAAAAATCAGGCTGTAGGTAGGGTCAGGCCTTAAATTAAATAACCAAAGAGCAAGCCCAGCTATATTCTGTCTAGCCGAATAGGACCCAATCAAAAAATATATTGGAAGGGCTGGCCCGGAATATTATGTCCCGGTTTAAAATTCTAAACGCAATCTTATTCGCCCCTCATTTTATCTACACACCTATCCTTATAAATATTAAACAGAGCTCTCCTTTATCCCTAAATACTAATTTGAATTGAAAAGTACCTGAATGCTTCTAACCAAAAATTTTATTAATTATTTACTTGAAATTGTTGTTACACCACTTGTACAAGGTCTTTCCTTCCCTTCCTTTAAATTTTGTTCGGCTTAACAAATATGATAAAATAAATTATTTATTTTCGTACCTAAAAACTATAGGCGCTTAAAAGGAAATTTGTAATATAGGTCAAATTGTTTCATAAACTAACTACAAAAACCAATATTACCACCTTTCGTATTTTTATTTTTTTTAATCAAACTAACATTAAAATTTAAAAAATACTAAAAAAAATTCTAAGCACAATCAAAGTTTTGTTTTACATAAAGCTAAACTGCTAAATTATAATTTTGAACAATAGATTTCATTAAGAACCGATTATATAAATTGTGTCCTATTAAGGTTAGACAAATATTCTGTATCGTAAAATTTTTTTTCAAGTTGATTTATTTAAAATAAAACTCTTATCATTTAAAAATGAAAAAAATATGGTAAATATGATATTAATATAAATATAAGTCTTTGAGGTGGCAAAATCTGTCATTTGTCAAAAATGGCCATATATTTAGATGCACGTGCTGATTTAGACAAAAACGCCGAGGGCCACAGAGTTTTTCATATCCAAACCCAATGTAAGATATAATTTAAAATTAAACTATTTACGTCGACCTTGAGTGTATGTAAACTTTGTAGTGTTATTCAAGTTAAGCAACGTCGAGCCTGATTAGTACTTGGATGGGTGACCGTCAACGAATCCCAAAGCCGTCCATCAATTTTCTGAGAACCTAGGCCTAATAACCTATAGGTCACCGGGGCGTGTTAAATCTTATTTAACTCAACGAGGCCTGCTGTAGAGTTAATAGGGGGCAAAGCTCTAACGGGTTTTTCTCGAATGGAGAAAAAGGTTTTGAGGAAACTCCAATACCACAGGTAAAATATTTTAGTATTATTTACTTGAATTAGAGTCTTAATTGATTAATTATTTATAGAGTCCCGAATAGTAAAAATTAAACTGAATTAGGCTGAGATTTAGGCCAAATGGTTAAAATGCGTTCTGCATTGGCATACTGAAATTGAAAAGCTAGGCCTTAAAATTAACAAAGATAAACTGAATTGATAGTTTTCGGAGGCTCAGAAGGTGAACAACAATTAACGATGACTGGTCTCTCAAATCAAAGCCAACAGCAACCTACTTAGGTGCTTACCTACAATCCGATAAAGTCGAGCAAGAAGTTAGGAACAAACTCAAAGTGGGTGGCTAAAATGGAGATGGTTGACAGGTGTCCTGTTCGACAAAAATATACCAATAAAAGTTAAGGGCAAGGCTTACTCAAGCATAGTACAACCGGCAATAACATACGGCTTAGAAACAACAGCGGTAAGGAAAAGCGACGAAAGAATACTACAAACGATAGAAATGCGCATGCTGCGGATGTTTCTCGGGGTGACTCGCAAAGACAAAATCCGCAACGATTATATACTTGGAAGTTTACACATAATACCCATACAAAATAAAGTAGAAATCAACAGACTCCGATGGTTTTGACACGTTATGAGGCAAAAAGACGGGTATCTAAGCAATCTGGTAAATGCATTTGAAGTACAAGGCAAGAATAAAAGGGGCAGACCTAAACTTACCTGGTCTCAAAGAGTAGACGCTAGCATGAGGTGTCACAACCTAAATAGAAATGAGTGTAAAGATAGAACCAAATGGAAACTTTAAAGAGTTCACAATGGCAAAAAGCTAACAATGAAAAAAAAATAAAAGAATTAATCCCCATGATGGCCTTATCTCATATATATATATTGTGTTTTTTTTAGTTTCTTCCGATTTCGGCTCTATCTGTCCATATAGAAAAAATGGCCATTTTCGACAAATTTACAGATTAAGAATACCCTAAAAAGAAAAAATTTAAAAATTTTTTTTTTACTATAAAAATCTCTTAACACCTATAATTATCATCTCAAATAATGAGTATTAAATTTTTTTAGTAGTACATTAAGCTCTTACATCAGCATTTAGTAACGTAAAATTTGGCGTCCAAACTTAATACGACACAATAAATTATTAGTTTTTAATTAAAGTTTTATTTGAAGTATATGCATAAAAAAAATTTTCAATTTATTTTTATATATGAATCTTTTGTTTTCTTGATATTCTAAAATTTCCAATGTTTACAGCTGACTAACTAAGTTTGATTAGAAAAAACGGTAAAAAATCTTTAAGATGGAAGGTTTGATCTCCGTAGTTAGCTCATAACTCTCAAAAATTTGTTGACAACTTATAATAGTTAGCTACCCTTTTGACTTAGTATAAATTATCCATAATGAAGTTATATTTGGTTGTAGATTATAACCCAAGTCTAAGAAAAATATGTGAAAGCTAATTTGGTGACCAATCCGACCCGTTATGAAGTTTAAAAAAACTAATTTACATGTTAACTTTAATTTATTTTGTTTTTTTTTTGGCCTTGTTTCCCAAGGGTCAAAAAATGTAACATGCGATAATGATTTATGACCTTACGAAAAATTTAAAAAAAACTATATATTGACTGTTTAATAACAAATTACACTCAACAAAATTTGGACGACCCTATGCATCATATATTTTGGTCAAGTTTTTTGCGCTGACCACGAAAATAAATTTAGAGTTTAGCCAATGCCAATTTTTAGTTATTCGGTGTCAACATTGAAATTTTTCAATTTTCGGTATTTTTATCTTCTATATCCCAATACAAAAGTTTAAAAATATTTTTAGATAATGGTAATATTTGTAACGTAAGGCGTTTAAGTTTTATATTTTATTTAATTTTTTTTATTTTTACAGTTTTAGAAGATGTGATTTTCGTCCCTTTTTTGATACTTATAAAAGTAAACAGCTAAACTTTAGGTAATAACCCTTTTTAGATATGTTTTATAATGAATCTAAATATGCCAATAGATTTTTTGGAAAATTATTAAATAAACTTTGGACGCGGTTTAAAAAAGTGGAGGCATTGGAAAACCCGTGCAAAATAATTCTTTTACAAAGTCCTTAAATAATCGTTTATGCTGTTTTTTTGTTGTACAATGTTATTCCCTATACTTTGCCTATGCCGGTTCTTGTTTAAAGTCATTTAAAAAGTGTGATAGTTAAAGTAATGAAACATATTTAGCTTGGCACAGCACATCATAATTATTTTTCAATAGATTTAGTTGTGTTCAAATAAAACATTTATTAAATTCAAATTTATTATTACCTTTCTTTTCCTTTTCACGCCTATGTTTAATCCATGATTTAACCTGAACGTTAAAAGATTGTAGAAACATGTTGAAGATTGTATTTGTGAAATTTGGCAAAATTACATTGTTGAAAGCAAAACTAATTTATATTAGGCCGTGTTCAAACTGCGCTTAGTTTAGAAAAAGCATTTTATGTGCTCATAATTAAGTTTAACATATTTGTGCTTTTTTACAAAAAATATTTTTTCGAAATTTTTTAAAATTATAATAAAATAAAACCTCAATTTGAACATGCCCTAATATAACAAAATAATTCATTCTATGCAAGTTTCGTCTTTCTTTAATTAGCCCAATGGTTTGGTAGGGTTCATAAGCTATCTCAACTTTTTAATTTTACACAGGTCAACATTATAAGAGTTATGAGCTAACAACGGAGATCAAACGTGCCTTGATTTAATTCATTTATCATTTTTTCAACTTAGTTTGTTAACTATAAACATTAAAACTTTTAGTAAAAATGCCAAAAAAAAATTTCAAAACAAATAAATTGAATTTTTTTTGCACTACAACAAGCAAACTATTAAATTAAAATATTAAACATAACTATTATTATTTGATAATATATTGTGTCGTATTTAAATTTTTGCACAAATTATTTTGTATTATCCAAATGCTGCTAAGAGAGCTTATTATACTAGAAAATTTTATTTCTCATTATTTGATATTACAAATATAAGTTATATCGTGTCCCATAAACAAGTGATATTGTCCAATATTAATTCTATCGTGGCCACATTTCATTTAGTATAAAATTTAACTTTATTTATTATAAAACATCATAATTTGGCCCAAAAAGGCCATTTTCAAAATAAACGGCTGTAAAAAGTCAGGCGGATAACTAAGAAAAACGGAAATAAGGCTATCATAAAAATTAATTCATCTTTTATGTTTCCATAGACTGTTACTATTTTTATAAAAAAATATGCATTATTACCACACTTTTTATTTATTATTGCAATTGACACAAGGCGAATATCTTAAAAAAGGGGGATCTTTATTTTGTATTAATTTTATCTCATCTAATATATCAAAATTTTATATATGTTGAATTAGGTCCATAATAGCAAAAAATTGTATGAATAAACAGAGACGATGTTTGGATAAAAAATTATAATTTATACACATATTAAAAATCCAGTATATACATAATATTTAGATTCTGACCATGTAGGATGTTGTACTAACCCACAATTAGTTTTAATTTGAACGAATTAACTTGTAGACACTGAGCAAATGTGAAACAAATTTTAATTATTAAATATTCAAAGAAATATTTTAGAAATTTAAAAGATAATATTGCATATCTAACCTTGAAATAACCTTTTGAGAATTATCTACTTTAAAACAAATAAAACCTTAAGATCACCTGGTATTTTTATTTGAGAAGATACCAAAAACGCATTTTTGTCGTATTTACCCAGGGGCAGTGGTTTTACATAACCAAATTTTGCATTTTTTGAATGTTTCAATGCAATGAACAAAATTAAAAAAATAAATCAAGCACAAAATCCAATAGCCCCTCCACGAATTATTTGAACTATTTAGGAATCCTAATTTTTCCTATTCCCCAAATTTACATATATAAGCTTTTAAAGGCTAATTGATGATGAGATTTTTTAAAAACTAAAATATTACATCATAGAATGTTGTAAGGTGGGGTTAATAATCTAGCAAATGTCAAATTTTATACAATAATTAATTAAAACTAACCTAAATTGAGCTTTTTAAAGTTAAAACGGTTGTAAAACCTATTATATAATCTTCATCTCTTTGGTTATAATAAAAAAACGTTACATATAATTTCGTTTACTACTTGACCAGTTTGAGCTGAAGATTTTTAATTAAAGCGCTTTTGATGGATGGTTATAAGACCATCTTATTATGATGAAATTATAGTTACACCCTGACCTAAATCGTTTTTTAATATTTACAACAGGTACCTATTTTTAATTGTAGACCCAAGTTTCGGCTGTTAATTTAACTTGTCCCTTTAAATTTATTACTGAGCCCTCTATATATGGTTATAAATCAACATTTAAACATCAGGATGCCAAAAGAACTTGGAAAAGATACACATCAAACGGTGAAAAATTTTAAATGTTTATAATACCATTTTTTCAAAATTTTTTACTAATTTGCTAAAAATTAGGTTACTTGATTTTCCGACAGGTCCAAGTCTTTGGCTAGCTGAGATATTTCGGGTGTTTTTGGGTTTTCGTTTAGTGTAAAGGCTTGTTCAAGGATACCTTTCTGAGAGGGAGTCAATCCTAGTCAGACGTGAAAATTAAAATTATAGTTTAATTTAAAACAAGAATATTTTTAAGTAGATATAAAGATATTTCCAAATATTTTAATATATGTATTAAAAAATGTTTAATTTTCGTTATATACTCTATCTTAGTAATACTACACACAATCCAAATTTCGCAAAAGGTAATAAAGTCAGGGACGTATGCAGAATCTTTATTAAAGAGGGGCAAGAAATTTTTCTTAGAGAGAAGGAACTAGAAAACTAGTTTTAATATTTAAATTTTATTTGCAGAATTATTTTATACGGCTGTTATTTCCTAAAAAATAGCAATTTTATTGATCTTTATTTGTTTTATATATGTTTGATATATAATTATAACTGCTGGTTACAACATATAATTTAAAAAATTATTTAATTGGGACAATTGCGCTTTTTAAATTCTCCCTCCTGAAGAAAAATGTTTCTTAAACATGTCATTAGTATTTGACACAATTTTTAAAAATTTAGATTAAAATATATATCTATTAAATCACTACTGCTCTTGAGAAAAAAACAATAAAAAAAAATGGATTACAGAAGGCAAATTTGCAAATACCTATTATTTATTTCCGTAATCAAATCTTTACTAGATAAAATTTTTTTGACCATAAGGTAATAATCTATTTTATTATATAAACGTTTACTTTTGATATTTCGAATCGCTGAATTGTTAATAAATATAAAGATAGAAAATTAAATTAAATTGTTAAAAAGGTTAGATATAGGGTCAGAGCTGGTAGCAAAAAAAGGGTACCTCTTTTGAAAGATCTTTTTTAAATAACTTTTATCCTAAAAAGGTTTACAATTTAAGAGATAGAAAAAAAACGCCTTTGGCTATTAAAATATGAACTTTTCTAAAATAAAATTTATTTGCTCTATATGGAATACCTTTTTTTAAAAATCTTTGTAAGCAATATTTTGTTTTTTTGATCAAGCAATTACTTTAAATTATCAAAAACGATAAAATACTTTTAATAAAGCGTGGCCCAATTCAATTATGTTATAAATTATAATCCTGGAATTATGAAATATTCTTTGATTAAACTATATATCACATCAAATACCAATATTTAAGCCAATAACATGGACAACAGAAAAGCAACATAAACTCTATTTAGAGGTTTTTGTTTAAAAATATTGTTAAGATTATGATGTATTTTAGTTTTTTTACTGATGTCTCCAAAAAATTTAAAATGAATTCAAAATCCAAAAGAGTGATTTTTAAACTTATTGGTACCGCTGGAAAGAGTTTAGTCTCACGCATTAGATTATGAAAAAATTAATTAATTTGTCTTTTTCTAGAACTCTAGTTATTCAAATCTGAAAATCTCTATATAGAATGTTTCTAAGTTCATTGAACTTTTACACACAATCACTGACCCTCTGCACTTATCTGCTCCTTACGCTTCGATTCCCATTAATATATAATATCATTTTTCCTTAATATTTTACCTATCTAACTCAATAAATTCCCACCGCATCAAGGAATAAAGTGGCTTAATAGTAATATATACGAGCACCCCTTGAATATTTCTAATAAATTGGGAGTTTAATATTAAGTAAGTATTACGGTTACGTGATGTTTAGTAAGATTGGTGTTAGAATTAAATTAGGGTTCAAATTAAATTAAAGTTGGTGTTAGGTTTTACTTTCAATTAAGTTTAAGGCCGGCTGGATTTATGGCTTAGTTAAGTTTTAATGTGCATAAGGTTAATTTTCGCTTCACATATTTTCTAGAGTTATGAGCTAACTATAGAGCAGAGATCCGCAGCCGGCCCGGAGACCCGGGCCGGGCCGGCGCTTGGAAAAAATTAACATCCGGGCCGGCCGGGCCTGACATAATAAAAAAATTTTCTCGCCCGGGCCGGCGCAAAAATTAAGCCGGTTGATAAAATTAATTTTCCCGCAATATGGACCTAAAACAAAATTGAAACCCCCTCCAAGCATGCCATATCCCTCCCACCCAAATTAAAAATTTTTACTGCATATCCCCCCCCCCAAACTAAATACCAATTAAATATAAAATTAAATTAAATTTAAAATTCCATTAATATTTGGAAAAATTTTTTTGAAACCCCCCCCTCCCCCCCAAGCTTTTTGCTACGCCCTTGCTTCCTCCACCATCGAGAATGAATAATCTAATTATAAAAATAATTAAACCCGGGTTTTAGCCGGGCTTAAAATTTTTCTTCCGGGCCGGGCTCAAAAATTTAAAAAAAAACCGGGTTGGGCCGGGCGGGCGTAAAGGCAAAAAAAATTGCCCGGGCCGGGCCGGCATAATGGTAAAAAAATTAAACCCGGGCCGGGCCGGGCTCCCAAATTTTGGTTTTTGCGGATCTCTGCTATAGAGACTAACCTGGCATCTTAGAAATTATCAAATCCGTTTACCGTTTTATTAATCAAAGTCAGTTAGTTAGCCATAAAATTGTATATTTTAGAATAAAATGTTTAAAAAATGAAAAAGATTTAAAAACATAAATAAACTAATATTGTTTTTTTGTATATTTACAATAGATAAACAATTTTTAACCTTAGAATAATTTTTAAACCGATAAAATATTGTGTCGTAGTTTGGAAACTCTGTATTCTAAATGATGATGTAAGAGCTGGATATACTTAAAAATTTCATTACTTATTATTTGAGATGACAAGCCGAAGGCGGTAGAAACAACTAATTGATTTAGCTTTTTTTCAAAAAAGCTACTTTGCTACGACATGTTTTGTAAATGATGGCGATATGTACATTATGAATTCTGAAAATACACCGCTTAATTAAATAAATTGTGGGTAATATTAATTGTATTGAATATTTTAGGTGCTTATTTGATAAAGTGTTTTCACCTGTAAAAACTAAAATATTTAAGTTTTTAAGTTGATATTTGTTTCATGTTAAAAACTGGTCTAGAAAAGTTAATTGTATAAATAATTTATAGTCTGGCTTACGAAAAATTTGGGTTTGAAGAAAGGTACGTGAAAAAAAATGAGTAAATTCGAAAAAATGAAAAAAAATATTAATTCTATAAAAAATTAAAATACCTCAAGTTGTTAATGAAAGTTTTCTCTTTGAAAACACCTTTTTAATTTTTTTTGCTTTATTTGTTATCAAGTTATTAAAGCTCAAACCCTAAATAACAAAAAGTCTGGGGCATTGGAAAAAATTCTGACTTTATAATCGTAATCAGCACCAAAAACTTGACCAAGATCAATAGTTGTAATAAATGATGCTTGAAGTTGTTTAAATTTTGTTGTCCAGTGTAATTAATACTCTTTAATTGCTTTTTCTTGTCCTCCTGGTACCCTTGGACGGAAAATAGATTCAAAATATTTAAGGACTGTAAATATGATTTTGGGACTATTGTACTTAAGTGGGTCGGCAAGGTCCTTTATTTTTTATTTACGGTCTAAGGCGACAATTACAAATGTGACATACAAATTTTATATTGCAAGCTCTATAAGTTTTAAACATCTCTCTTAATGCAAAAATTTAGATATAATTTGTTTTAATAATAATCTTTATCTTAACCCAAAAAGACTATCGTACATTAGTCTAGAAAAAAAATTTTATAACTCTAACTTATCAAGCACATATAGATATAATCCAAACCGCATGGAAGAATTGTAATATCAATATAAATGCATAATATGCGTATTTTTGTAAAGTTACATGCATACTTTTATCCTAATATTTACTTATGCATAGAATCAACCAAAAAAAACAAACCTTATTAATTTACATCGTCGTATTAAAATAACTGAGCCGATTCGAATAAATTACAATAACAAAAATATTAAAAAGTATTGAAAGTTATTTGACATAAATATTAATTTTAAATTGACATTAATTTAGTTTATGGTTAATTTAATAGCATGACAATGATTTAACGAAGAAAAAACATCCATATAAAACCTTAAAACAAAAATCATTTATATTTACCATTTGTTAAATTATCAACATTGTTATGAGTTTTTTCACTATAGAGATTAAGCCTACCCTCTTAGGGTTTTCAAATTTGTTTTTGTTTTTTTCAATCTTATTCAGCTAAACATTTAAAATTAAAAAAAAAGGTTATAAAAAAATAATTAAAAACAAAAACAAATTGAAAATTGAAAATTGATTTTGCATACACACAACAGCTAAACTTTTAAATTTAAACTTCAAAATATTTAATTAAAATTTATAAAATATTTTGTCGTATTCAAGTTTGAACGTTTGTATTACCTAAGCTTGATATATAAAAAAAATATTTCTCACTAATTCTGAAGTTATTTCAATATATTTTTATGTGGAAAAAAAGATTCTTTTTAAAGTGTCAAGGGTGAAGGAAGCTAATTTTTTATATGGACGGTTTAAGGAGCCATAGGCGAAAGAAACTACGAAAAACGGAAAGGAATAACAAAAACAAAAATTTGATATCTATAAATTATAAAAATAAATTAAAAACATTAGTTTTTACTAACAAAAAACAAATTGTATTTACATCTAAAAATGTTACAAGTTCGCATATAGCAAAATTACCATTAGGAAAGATGTCACTCATATCAACCATGTCTTCGTCTAGATATATATAATTATAAAAATATTTAAAATTTATAATTAAAAGTTTTTTTTTTAAATTTTAGAAATATCACAGGTTCAGCATAATTAATGACAAAAAAAAATTTAGTACATAAAAACATACAACTTTGAGGCCTTATCTCATATATGTGTTCCGTTTTTCATTTTTGCCTCCTGCTTCTTTTCGTAATATCATAAAATGTCCTTATTTGACCACTTTATTGAGACTTCGAGGCACTCTAAAGAATAATTTAAGGGTTTATATTGCATAAATTCTGGTAAATTATATTTTTTATCTCAAATAATAAGATATCAAATTTTTAAGTATAATAAGACATTGAACATTACCCTAATAATTTAATTTTTTTTTAAATAAAAAATTTAATGTTTAAAATATTTTTACAATTTACACTTCTTATTATTTTGCTGACCTGCTTTATGTAAAATAACAAAAACAGAAATTAGGTATCTATAAATTATTGTAATAAATAAATAATATTTTATACTAACAAAAAACAAAATTGTATTTACATCTACAATACAAGCTCGCATATAGTAAAATTTACCAGTAGGAAAGATGTCACTCATATTAATCATGTCGTTGTCTAGATATAATTATATAAATATTTAAAATTTATAATTAAATTTTTTTAAAATTTAAAAAATATTACAGGTCGACATAAAATAGACGTAAGAAAACACAAAAGCATACCCATGATAATCTTCTTATATATTTTTCGTTTTTCGTAGTATTTGCCTCCTGCTCCATTTCGATCATATCAAAAAATGGCCTTATTTAACCTGTTTTGAAACCTCAAAAAACCTAAATAAAAATTTAGGCTTTTATTTTAAGTATAAAAGTCCTTGTATATAAGATCTCAAATAATGAGATATTATTTAAGTATATCCAAATCTTATATCAGCATTTAGATTATACAATTAGGCATCTTAATCTAAATATTACCAAATTTATTAGCTGTGATTAAAAAAGATAAAATTTGAATATAACAGATTAGTTGTTTAAATTGCAACAATAATATTTTTTTTATTTATTTTTGTTTTTACTTTTCGACATTTTTCTTAAAGATTTTTTAGAGAGATTTTATACAAAAAAGGTTCAATCTAATAGTAAAAAAGTTAAGGACATAATATTAATTAAAATGTATAATCAAAACAAATTTGACAATAATTGTAATTCCTTTTATAACCTATTTAATTTTTGTCCATTTGATACTGAAATTTAAGACATAGAGATAGGTGAGCAATAAAATTAAGAAAACAAACATAAATAAAATATTTGGTTAAAAACTTTTTTTTAAATACCCTTTCATAGCCTTTTTTAATTCTAAAAACTCTATAATTTAGAAATATTAATTTTACATTTATTTTTTATAAAAATAATTTTTAAAAGACCGCTGCTATCTTTAAGTTATCTTGAAAAAATAGAGTATTTAGGATTTAAAAGAAATTTAGCTTAAAATATATTTATATGGAAAAAGTATGAGAAAAATGTGAAATTAATCTATTTATATTTTGCCTTTTTTTTAATAAATAAATATTTACCAGGAGGCAAGACATTATTAGTTTCAGCAACAAATTCATCTAGAAATAAATTAATGATAAACTTCCGCTATTACATTAGGCAACTAATTCTAAAAGACCTTAAGCATTTTGGCAAAAATCTGTGTCAAGATTTTGGTGCTAATTACAAATATGAGATTATAATTTTAGTTAATGCCATAGGTTATTGATTATTCAGCGTCTAACGAAAAAATATATTTAGATTAAGAAAATATTCGTTATTAACATGGCGTTTAAATATTTTTATATAATTTATTTTTTTTATTTATATATATTAAAAAATTAGTAAATTTCTTAAAATTCGTTTTTGATTTTAAAAGTGAATTGTTAATAGTTATAAGCAAGGATTGGAACTAGTTCCAGAACTCGGAACTCGGAACTCGAAGAACTCGTCTTTTTTTTGAAATGGAACTCGGAATTTGGAACTAAGTACCAGGGTACTGGAACTCGTGGAACTCGAGTTCCGCTCGAGTTCCTTCGCGATTTATTTCATATACCTAAAATTCAAACTTTTTTAATTGAATAAAAACGCATTAAAATTAATATTTTTCCAAAAATATATAAAATTTGAATAAAAAAACCTCATTTATTGTTTAAATTATTATTTGATTGCACACAAGCCTTCTAAAATTATATTTGTTAAAGTAACATTTTGTTCATACATTCATAAATTTTCCTGCATTTCTAAGTTTTCAAGTTTTTGAATAAATTCTGGCATACCATGAAATTCAGCGGAATTTATAAATTTTATGAACCTCAACTTGTTAATGACCAATATCAATGTTCTTTGTGCAAGTCGTCAAATAAAACAACCTATATAACGGTAATTAATTCTATTTAATATTTTAAGAAATTTACTTCCAACCTTAAAAAACACGTAAAGTGTATACATAAAGCAGAATATGAAAAGTTTTTAACTGTTACAGAAAGAAAAGAAAAATCCAAATAAATATATAAAATTTGAATAAAAAAACCTCATTTATTGTTTAAATTATTATTTAATTGCACACAAGCCTTCTAAAATTATATTTGTTAAAGTAACATTTTGTTCATACATTCATAAATTTTCCTGCATTTTTAAGTTTTCAAGTTTTTGAATAAATTCTGGCATACCATGAAATTCAGCGGAATTTATAAATTTTATGAACCTCAACTTGTTAATGACCAATATCAATGTTCTTTGTGCAAGTCGTCAAATAAAACAACCTATATAACGGTAATTAATTCTATTTAATATTTTAAGAAATTTACTTCCAACCTTAAAAAACACGTAAAGTGTATACATAAAGCAGAATATGAAAAGTTTTTAACTGTTACAGAAAGAAAAGAAAAATCCAAAATTACAACTCAAACCAAATTTAAGCAGACAAAAATCTTTAATTACTCCGTGCATCCATGTATGGAAGATTGCGTGAAGTTGGTTACTGTTCATGGCAGACCATTTGAACTATTTTCAGATGATGCCATGATTAGAATCATAAACAAAGCAAGCCCATCAGGAACTAATTTTAAACAGATTAATCCAAGTAATGTTAGATATGAAGTTGAAGAAAAAGCGAAATATATGCGAACAACTAATTGATGATATCAAACATAAAATACTAAGCATAAAATTTGATTTGCAAGTGTTGCAAACAGATCCTTCTATGGTAAATTGAATTTCACATTTAAATTTTGTACATTTTAATATAAATATTTAATTATTTTTTAATTTTAAAAATTATTCAGTTATACAAACTAAAAATTTAGACAAATTAGGCAAAACCAGTTTTCTAAGAATGTATTAATTTAAAAATTCTAAAATATTTATAAATTTGTTTTATTAATTTTTATAAGGCAAGTCAGTTTTTTATTTTCTAAAATAACCTAGATATTAACTTTTAAAAATTAAATAAAATCATTTTTATGAACATTGTTTACATTTTTCTCATTTAAGTACAAAACAAGATTAATTAACCAATGCATTTAAAAAGTAGATAAAGTTTAATCAGATAATGAGGAAAAGAGAAAATATGTTTAAAAAAGCTTTTTAAAAAGTTAAATTTAATTGTGATTTTGGCTACTTAGTGTAAAACTTTTTATTCAATTTATTTAAATAAATTTACTTTTAGCTATAAATTGCCAATACATCCATATGGATAAAATTCAAGTCCGAGTGCTGGAATGCAAAGAGGTCTATGACCAGCATAATGCAATTAATATTTCCAAATGGCTTAAAGAAACTGTTTTAAATTACAATATAATGAAAACCCAAATATTATCGATAACTTCAGACACAGCCCGTAATATGAAAGCTGGAATAAAGAATTTTATGGAGCTTGAAACAAGTGAAGATGACATCTTTGACCCATTAGAAGGAATGTTACAAGATGAAGATGATTTAAATTTTATAGAGGATTCTCACGAGGTTTGTGAAATATATTTCAACTCATCAATCATCATTGATCTCAACTGTGCTGCACACGTGGTTCAATTAGCAGTTAATTCATTTTTAGTCAGCACACCTGAAATAATTTTGGCAATTAAGGTAGCAAGACAATTGGCTACTAAGCTTAAAAGGCCTATTTTATTAGCAATGTTAAAATCTCAAAATCTTCCTCAATCAATACTTATGCATCAGGTGAGATGGAATTGGACTTACACCTGCATTGAAAGATTGCTCAAACTACGACCGTTTTTTGATAATCACAAAAATATTTTAAATGAGTTGTAGTTTCCAATGATATTTGGCATATGTTTCAAAGATTAGTCGAAACACTAGGCCCAGCCGCAATTTTAACGAAACACCTTCAGGCACAAACTTTGGACATCTGCAATTTTTTTACAAAATACTATTTCTGCAAAGCCGTGTTAAAGACCCATTCAACCGACTTTTCTTTATCTCTTTTGCATTTTATTGAACAAAGAGAATCCCAGCTTTTAGATAATGACATAGTCAATTGTGGGCTGTTTTTAGATAAAAGATTCTACTTTAAATTAAATAATAATAAATGCGAAAAAGCCAAAAAGTTTCTGAAAATAGTTCAATCAAAAGCATTATCTCTTAAATGATTCAGTAAATCACGAGGAAGAAATTATTTTAGAATCTTCTGGAAATATGTCAGATCAATTTTCATTATTAGAGGATGTCTTAAGAGACGAAGAAACATTTTATAAACACGATGACTCAACTGCCCCTCTAATATATGAGCAATTAGATATAGAAATTTTAAAATACGAAAATTTCCCGGGGTTTGGGGGGGGTGAAAATATTAGAAGGTGGGGGGGAGCTAAAAAGGGTGGGTTTCCCCTTATAGAAAACTTTTTTTTTTTTTTGTTTTGTCCCCCCCCCCCGGGGGGGTGGTTGGAGAATTTTTTTTTTTTTTTTTTTTTTTTTTTTTTTTCAAAAAAAAACTTATTAAGGAAATTTTTTTTGATGATTTTTTTTTTTTTTGGAAAAATTTTTTAGTTTATAAAAAAATTTTTCTTTTTTTTATATATTTAAAAATTTTTTGTGTGAAATAAAAAAATTTTTTGGGGGAGGGGTGAAATATTTTTTTTTTCTTTTTTTATTTTTTTTATATAAAAAAAAAAAAAAAAGAAAATCAGGTTTGTTTTTGGGGAATCTCTTCTTTTCAAAAAATTTCTCCCTCTTTTAAAAAATTTCTAAAAAAGAAATAACTTTTTTATAAATTTAATCTTAAGATGGATATGTTTTTTACACGGAATCTGTATATAATATTAGATATTTTAGAAAATTAAAAGTTAAAGAAATTTTGTAAATTTAGAACTTTGAACGCGGTAAAAAAATATAGGAAGCATTGGAAAAAATATAAACCCAGAATTGTTTTTGCAAGAAAATTTTTTACAAAACTCTTAAAACATCGTTGTTGTTTATTTTTATTGTCTATTATTAAGTTGTTTTTTATAAAATAATTATAGAGCAAATAACTATTTTTTACAGCGTTTATTATTTCACACAAAATATTGTTTTTTATAGTTTAACTAATTTTACATTTAATTGATTAAATTTAAAAAGCAAAAACAAAATTTAAAATTAGATTACAACAAATAAAAATTTAAAAAATTTAATGTGTAGAATATTTTTTGATATTAAACTAATATTGCAACAAATGAAAAACTGTGGGTTTTAGAATTCTTGAGATTTATAAGCTTACTACATAAATAAATATCAACATCTTAGGAATTTGTTAACCATTTTTTCAAATCAAATTTATTAAGCGTCCATAAACTTAAAAATAAAAAATGTCAAAAATACAAAAAGATTTAGCAAAAATGTTGAAATGTTTTTTCGCATATTTACAGCAGTTTAGATATAAACATAAGTTTCTTTTTTTGATTATATATCGTGTGTTATATAGGTTAGGGTGTAAAACATTCTGTTTTATCTAAAGGCTGATGTGCTTGTTATACTAAAAAAATTTCTCTCTCTTAATTGAGATGATAATTATAATTTCAAAAGTTTATTAAAAAAAATTTATGTAGTTTCTTATTTTTTTAGGGTATTATCAAGGTCGACATTTGTAGGGCCATTTTAAGAAGGAAGGATCTAACTTAGGGATAAAGTATATATGTAAAAGGGAAAATACATGTTGAGACATTGCCATTAATGAGATAGTGCTTTTATGTTTTCGTAAACATATTATTATGACAATGTTAATCTCTTTAACAACGGTGTTTTTTATCTATAAAAGTTTGAAAGACTATATTGCTTACATATGCGTGCATTACAGTTAAATTAGCCCAAATAAAAGAATTGGTTTAAATGTTATTTATTTTTAAGTTATTTTAATAGATTCATAAATCATTAAAATTTAAAAAAAGAGAAATCAAAACTTTAAATGAAATATAAATATGCTACTAATTTTAGTTTTCACTTTATTATTTAAGCCAAAAATATGCGAAAAATGCATAAATTATGGATAATTAATTTATAGCAACTTTAATGCATGTATTTTATTAGCAATTATGGGAATAAGCAATAGTTGCCATAAAAAATGCTTAGAAATAAAATTGGGTCTTTTGAACCTCATACATTTAAAATATATTGCTTAAATATGCGTGCATTACAGTTAAATTAGCCCAAATAAAAGAATTGGTCTAAAATTTATTTTAAAGTTATTTTAATAGATTCATAAATCATTAAATAAAAAAAGAGAAATCAAAATTTTCAATGAAATATAAATATGCTACTAATTTTAGTTTTCACTTTATTATTTAAGCCAAAAATATGCGAAATATGCATAAATTATGAATATTTAATTTATAGCAACTTTATTGCATGTATTTTATTAGCAATTTTAGGAATATGCAATAGTTGCCATAAAAAATGCTTAGAAATAAAATTGGGTCGTTTTGAACCTCATACATTTAAAATATATTGCTTACATATGCGTGCATTACAGTTAAATTAGCCCAAATAAAAGAATTGGTCTAAATGTTATTTATTTTTAAGTTATTTTAATAGATTCATAAATCATTAAAATTTAAAAAAAGAGAAATCAAAACTTTAAATGAAATATAAATATGCTACTAATTTTAGTTTTCACTTTATTATTTAAGCCAAAAATATGCGAAAAATGCATAAATGGATATTTAATTTATAGCAACTTCATTGCATGTATTTTATTAGCAATTTTAGGAATGAGCAATAGTTGCCATAAAAAATGCTTAGAAATAAAATTGGGTCGTTTTGAACCTCATACATTTAAAATATTCCGGTAGTTTTAAAATAATGTGTTATGAGGTAATTAAAAACTCAATTGTCTACAACTCATAATTAAATAAACATCGGCGATGCAAATATTGCAATATATATTTTAAATATAACAGAAAAATTCTACTAAACAAAATTTGGTAACCCAATGTATCCCATAATCAAATTCGGTCATCAAAGTTCTAACTAAAGTTTTCTAATGTAACACATTATATAGGGTAAAATCACCATCATTTTTAAATTTAAACGTAATTTTATATATTTGGTATATTATTAATTAACCTAAACAAAAAATAATTGCGATAAAATTCTTAATATTAATTAAATTAACTTAACATATGTTTCTAGTAAAAAATATTTATTTTTGCCCTATTTTGTTTACATGTTAAAGATCAAGCTAAAATTATTACTTATTAAGGTATATCTTATTAATAAAAATTAGTTTTCTTTAAGCGATAATATTAGTTGTATTTGTCACTAAGGTCATTTTAGAATAAAAATTAATAATTTACTTATCAATTTACATCGGAAACATTTTAATATAATATGCCAGCTTTTTCTTGCAAAAATTTATGTGTTTACGAATCAGTTATAAATAAAAAATGTAAAATATTTTTTTTGTATTTATTATTCAATCTAAAAGTAGATTAGGGTTGCAGCATATATAAGTAATAATTATCAACTAGTCTCAACAAATATACATAATAATTAATATCATTTATTATACCATAAATATTTTTAACAAAAAAAATTGCCGTTTTTCTTAGCTTTTTCCGCCTTCTGCTACTTAGATAAAAAACAAAGAATGACATTTTTTGACCAATTACAAATTAAAATATACAATAAAAAAATTCAGAGTTTTCTTTATATAAAAAGTATGTAACTTTAAATCTTCAAAAATATAAAGAAAAAATTTTTATGTATAAGGCTTTTACACAATATATAGATGATTAATATTTCGCCAAAGTTGTGATTGTGCAAAAAACAAATTCAATATAATTTTGATTTTAAATATTCATGTTTTGACCCAAGTCTTTTACACAATATATAGATGATTAATATTTCGCCAAAGTTGTGATTGTGCAAAAAACAAATTCAATATAATTTTGATTTTAAATATTCATGTTTTGACCCAATATAAAATTTCTAGTGTTCATGGCTGACTAAGTTAAATTAGAAAGAACGGTAGGAATTCCTAAGATGGCAGGCTTGATCTCTTTAAATAACATATGAATCTAAAAATTTATTGATCTATCTATTTTTTAGAGTTTTAATGCTATGAGATTGGTATATATATTATTTTAAAAAAAACATGTGTTCTTTAAATATTAACTAATTTAAATTATCATTATCCCTGTAAATTCTATTTAACATTAAGAAAACTCTAAATGGATATTTTTTATACACTAAATAAATCCTATCAATAATTTATATATACCATACAAATTGATCCATATTTAGGCTTTAGAATTTTAAGGATTTATATAAAAAAATATTTTTAAATCAAAAATTATTTTTTGTTTATCACATTAAATACTAGATTTACCAAGAAAAAAAAATTAATTTATATTCTTATTATTATACTTAAACATTTTAAATATTAATTATGTAAAAATATCTAAAAGACTAGTAAAGAAATTATTTAAGTTCAAATTTACATAGAATCAATATTATAATTTTAACATATTGAAAGTAAGTAGACCAGATTTTAGTTACTAGTTCTATTTATAATATATTTAAGAAAAAGGTATCAAAATTACCCTAAATTTATATTATTTTTAAAGATATAATAAATTTAACATGGGGGTCCATATGGACCTCACAGTGCGAATAGCGGGATTATGTTACAAATATAAAATAATACCTAAATCCTCCTGGGGTGCTATTATAAAATGTCAGGAAATTTAAAATTAAATTGTCAAAGCCTTAATTAGTAGAAAAATTTTCAGTTTTTGAGCACTTTTTCTCACTAAAATTTGGCAAAATTTAAATAAATGGTTCATACAATTGTTATAAAGTTTTTATTGATAAAAACGAAAATATGAATGATTTAATTTTTAATAAGATTAACAATAACGCTTATACGCTAAAATTTGTTAATTAATATACATGTAACAGATGTATCCTTTTACTTTATTTTTTGAATTAAATAGTTATTTAATATAAAAATATTATTTATTTTATTTGATGATATAAGGTAAAAATTATTAGTTCCATCTCCAGCTTGAATCATCATCACATTATGATATTAATAAAAATAAAAAAATTTATAATTTTTACGGGGGGATTCCAATATACCCTTCATCTCATCTACATAATATGTTCATGGGATTTACTAATATTTATTATTGGGTGAACCAAAAAACATAATTAAGGGTATAAAATTTAAATTTAGCCAAAAATAAGTAACACTAAACATCAACGAATGGAGGGGTGAAATATTTGAAGTTACACTATAACTTCTAGAGTTTTTAAGTTTTAAACTTTGTTATATTTAAAAAAAAAATACATGCTCTTTAATTAAAAAATAATACAAATTTTTATTAATATATAAATATTTTAATTAGCACAAAGAAGTAAAAAAATACAAAAAAAAGAATTTTCTATTTCTACATTACATTAAATAAATGTGATACTAAACTAAATATATTAATTATTGATAAAATTTAAGATTATTATAACATTTTCATAATAATTAAAAAAATATTTAGAAGAAACTTTTGTTTTCAATTTATAATAGATATTTTTTAAAAAAAAAGAATACATATGTTATTAACAAACATTTTGCTTAAATTTCACAGGTCAGCAATTTTTTGAGAGTTGTGAGTTAACTACAGAGATCAAACCTACCATCTTAGAGGATATCAAATCCGTTTATCGTGTTTAATAATCAACCTTAGTTAGTCAGTCAGTTATATATACGTAAAAATAAAGGAAAAAACTAAAGAAATTCAAAAACAGAAATTTGAAATTTTTGCATATTCACAATAGTTTTGCTGTAAAATTCAAATTTAAATAATATTTTTATTTGAAACCGATAATATATGGTGTCGCAATTAAGTTTGGACGCGAAATATATTGTATTAATAAATGCCGACGTAAGAGCTTGATATATTAATTTTTTTTTATAATTTGTGATTAAAAACATAAGTTACAGATTTTAATATTCAAAAGAGATTTTTACATTTTTTCTTTTTAGATTCAAAAAATTTTACATTTTTTCTTTATAGGGTATATTTCGATGTCAATTTGATCAAAAGAGGCCATTTTTTGTTTTAGACGGATGGGAAGGATTTAAGGACAGGAGAAAAGAAAAACGAAAAATATATATGAGATTAAGCCATTATGCATGCCTTATTTTATTTTTAAATTTACGTTTCTAACTTTGATAATTGTTTACCTGTGTATTGTGTGAAAGTATATAAATATTAAAAAAAAAACTGCAAATAGGTTTAAATTTATATTAAATAAATACAACGATTTTCAACATTAAAACCATGTGGGGTCCGGTCTCATAGAATTTTTAAAATTTTGTTACTAGACTCATACCAAATTTTAATTATTAATTTTGTCTATTATGATTTTAAGCAAAAAGTCACAAAATATTTGTCAATAAATAATATATATTAAATTTTAAGATGTTCTGATATAAAAAGTGCTAGGGAACCTATGGACCCCACAATGCTAAATGCGGGTAAAAACATTGCCCTATGCCTTAAATAAACATAATTCCTAACCTTTTTTTTGCCGCATTCGTTGATTAATGAACCATGTTAGAACCTAATGTAAATTATAATATTTAAATGTAATAACATTTAAACTACACCTTTTAGGTATATTCCAATGTGATGGAGTATGTTAAAATTGCCCTGGTTTAATTACACAGCACTTAAAACTTTCATTGCAAAAGCATTATTTATGGTCCGACCATTACAAAAATATTTGTTAGTTAAGGGCCTTTTTTTAAAGAATTTTTCAAAAGCATTGGGTAATTTTTATGTCTAAAAAATAACAAAAAAAACACCATAAACGATTTTAAGAGGGCTTTGCGAAAAAGTGTTTTACACTTACAATCTTAGGTTTAGTTTTTTCACATTGCATGCATCCAATCTTTATAAACTGCGTCCAATCTAAAATTTTTTTAACCATTTAAGTTTAAAAAAATCATTGGCATATTCAAATTTCAAAAACATATCTAAAAAACGTATTTTATAATTATCAACAATACTATTTATTTAATATTTAAAACGAATTTAATTTCGAAAAACACTAACTTTGTTAAAAGAAAAAAATAAATGTTCAAAAAAATTTTAAGCCTTTCGTTAAATGCACTTCCAAAATCAAATTTTTTTATAACATTTGTTCTACCCATATGTTTTATGATATGAAAGCCAAAAGTACCCTAAAAGCAAAATCCAAATTAAAAAAAATTTGAGGCATTTACAAAAGTTTTGATTTCTTATTAGAACCGACCAAATAGTCATAAATGATGGTTTTTTGTTGAGATATCATATCTTTTTGTTTCATCTACAAATCAGTTTCTAAAGGCTTACCTTATAAATATCTGGTACAGATTTGTGCTAACAACCCAGTTTAATCATTTGTGTTTTTCTAATTTTCCTTCTTCCTATTTTCTTTCTTACATTAGATGATATCAAAAAAAATATGCCAAAACATGTAATTTAGCAGATTCAAAACTCAAATAAAAATTATTAAATTAATGTTAATATGTTGTTGTTTATTGCCTCATTCGTTTAAAGGTAGTAAGATTGGGCTTGAGGGCAGCTAGGGATGGATTGTTCTAAAGATGATAACAGAACTTTATTCTTATCTCATTTCAGATAAGGGCATATATCAAAAAAGCTAAATTTCAAAAAAATTGGTCCAAAAAACATAAAAAGTCAAAAAAATAAAATAAAAATTATTAATAAATTATGGTTTTCTCTCTAATATTGGAAAACAACATTTAGTATATCAAGTTTTTGCATCAACATTTAGTTTACAATACCTTATAGGAGACGTGCAAAGTGAGTTTTGACATGTAGGAAATCGGGAGTTAAAATCCGTGCATGGGAAGCTAATTTCTCCGGGTAAAATTTATGTAATTTATTTTATGTTAAAAATCAAATTTTTGAAAATTGTTAGATTTAGTTTATGCCCAAAATTTTTTTCAAAAATTCTAAAAAAAATAAATTTTTAAAATTGTTAGATTTAGATTTTCTCAAATTAGTAACTCACTTTGTATATGCCCTTAACCTAAATAAAGATGTAATTCGGAAAATTTAATTTTCAGTTTTGTACAAAAATTTTTATTGTCTTTTTTACCATTTTTTCTACAAGTTTTTTATAGCCAACTTACAAAGGTTGATTGAAAAAGAAGGGAAACAAATTTAAGAATTTTTAACATAACAGGTGCCTTATGTAATTGGGAATTTTTAGTTATTAGAATCATTACTTTGTCTATTAAAAATGAACAAGTTTGTTATTAAATTTCAATCGCGTAAGGATTTTTAAAAAGTTATAGTGGCCCTTCCGCAATTATTTAGCAATTTTAGAATTTGAAAATTTGACCTGCCTTTGCCCTAGCCCTATCTCTTGCGCCAACTTCTTTGCGGCATTTTTGTCATTGTAAGAATTAAGCCGAAAGGATTCCATGAGCTTTGAGGTTTGGTCATAGGTAAAGTGTGAGCGTTTGTATGTAGAAATGGTTTCCTCTGGCAGATCTAATGATGATGATGTTATAGTTACATATATATATATATAATCTACAATCTTGATTAATAACAAATTTTTCGTGATGCCTATTTTAATTTTTCATCTGCCGGGTGCCGACTCTTAATTTTCTGTGATAAAAAACATTGTACCAAAATCTTATTGTCAGCTGGAAAAGGTTAAATTTCATATGTTTTAATTAGATATTATATACGCTATCCAAACACAAAAATATCTGTTTGTAAATATTTAATGTTGACCAGCTAATAACTCGATCACATTTAGGAGGACAATTTGTCTTTAAGACGCTTAATTAAATATTTGTGTAATTATTTATCTAAATATATTTTCGGGAAAGTCGTTACAACTAAAATTAATATTGTTGAAACTATTTTATTAGCTGATTATGAATACAGCTTATGGCCCTATATTAAAAAAAAATTTATTTTATTTAACTTTTTATAAGTTAAATTAAAAGTTTGTATATCACAGGTCAACAAATTTTTGAGAGTTATGAGCTAACTACAGAGATCAAACCTGCCATCTTAGGGACTTTCAAACCCGCTTACCTTTTTTCTAATCAAACTTAGTTACTCAGCTATAAACATTGAAAACTTTAGAATAAATGCCAAAAAAAAAAAAAGATTTAAATCAAAAATAAATTAAATTTTCTTTTGCATATTTACGACAGCTAAACTATTAAATTCAAACTTCAAATAAAACTTTTATTTAAAACGGATAATATATCCTGTCGTATTTAAGTGTGGACGCGAAATATTTTGTATTATCTTAATGCTGATGTAAAAGCTTGATATAATAACTAAAAAAAATTCTTATTTGATATGTTAAACATAAGTTAAAAGGGATTTTCATATGAAAAAAAGATTCTTAAATTATTTCTTTTTAGTAGGGTATTTTCAATCTTTCATTTTGGTCAAAAAAGGCCATTTTTTGATATGCTTGGATGTAAGGAGCCAAGGCCGAAAGAAACTATAAAAAAACAATGAGATAAGGCCATCATAAGGATAAATTCTTTTATGTTTTAATTCACGGTTGTGCTATTGATATTTGTTGACCTGTGTTTTAAATGTCGATTTTTATATTATTTTATTGGTTAATAAAGACAAATTCGGACATTAATCAAAATGTTTGAAGTAAAAAGGATTTTTGAATTATAAAAAAATTCATGAACCTTTAATCTAAGGCCGCGAAAAGTACATGTATATAAAAAGTGCATTCCAATGATGGCTTATTTCATATATATTTTTTATTCCTATTAGATTCTTCCGTCTTTGGCTCCTTAGATCCATCAATTACGATAAATGGCTTTTTTTGACCGACAGATCTAAATATACCCTGAAAAGAAAAAATTTAAAAAATTTTTTTGGCATACTAAAATCTCTTGTAACTTACATTTTTAATCACAAATAAGAAAAAATTAAATTTATTAATATATCAAGCTCTTATATTGGCATTTAGTGAATGCAAAATATTTTCGCGTATAAACTCAAATACGTCAGTATATATTACCGATTTTCAATCAAAATTTTATTTGAAGTTTGATTTGACAGTTTGAATATTGTGAATATGCAAAACTTTTAATTTATTTTTGTTTTTAAATTTTTTTTTGGTTTTTTGACCTTTTTTTCTATTAAATGTTTATAACTGAGTAACTGAGTTTGATTAGGAAAAACGGTAAACGGATTTGATATTCCCAAAGATGGCTGGTTTAATCTCTGTAGTTAATTCATAACTCTCAAAAATTGTTGACCTGTGTTATTTAAAATGAGTTAAGCACATAAATTGTTAGTTTTTTTAAAAGCGAAAAAGTTTTACTAAAGTTTTATTAAAAAATAAACTTTTTTTCAAATTTTTGTTGTTAAATATAAATTTGAGCTTTTTATTTTAAGCTTCCTCCTCTCTATCCCCGTATCCTTTTTCCCTAAAAATGGAAATGTATCAAAGGTTTGTAGCTATGTTTTTAGCTATATAATGGAAAGAAAAATTAATTATTTTATCAAAACCTGCATTAAAGGCAGTGTTTAAAGGCCCCATTAATTGTAAAACAATTCCTATCTAATATGCGTTGTTTAAGCATTCTCATAAATGCCCCTAGGCCTTAAAACTAATTTCTGTATTCTTGTATATTAATCAATTTTTCGAAAAAAAAATAGTCTTTGATAATAAATTATATATGAGTATGGAATTAGAATATTATTTAATACCTCAACCTATCAAGACTTGTTTTTTAAAATTTTTGGAAGTTAATTGCAATAATAATTTACTATTAATAATATTGTAATTTGTTACACAAAAAAAATAAATTCTTAGCCATTATTAAAAAAAAATCAATAAAAAAACGGAAGAATGCCCTAATCATCACTTGGTACTTATTGAAAGCTAACTCAAAACCGTTTATTACCATTTTCTGCTATTTTTACTGCTGCGTTAGGGTTTGTTTTAATTTGCTCTACGACTAAAAAATAAACGTTAAGTAAACAAAACATTTTGTCAAACATTAAGGACGTGTTTTAAATTATTAATTAAACGCGTAAAAAAACCGTTATATATTTCAAAAAAACTCAAATAAGCAAAACTTACAACGTTTCCTTATGATAAAACTGTCGATTATAATGTTATAACTTACTTATACATATTACTACATCTACATTAATTGGGATTAATGAGTTTCGGCTTAATATTCATCAGAATGCTAATATGAAAAAACATGTTTATATTTCTCAAATCGGTTTTTGTCAACTCTATCAGCAAAATGCTCAAATAATTTATTAGGGTTAAAAAACTTCTTTTAAATGGGTTTATTCTAAATGCAAAATAATGGCATTTTTTATCTATAAAAAGACGTTTTTACCGTCTTCTTCTATCAAAAACTATTATGAAATATGCTTTAATAAAAACAATAAATGCGTATTTTAATCTCTTTTTGGCGTAAAAATGAAAATAAGATAAGACCTGGCTTTAGACTCAAAATTATTTGTACATCTATACCTGGACTTGGTTGTGCTAAAAATATAACGAATATATAGTATAATATCGAAGGGACATATTTTAACCTTTTTCAGGTTGAAGCATATGTCAAGTCTAACGCCGACTTTGAATTTAAAATTTACTTTATAAATTGTAAGAAACACATTTATTAACCGTATGTTTATTGCCCCAATAGATGAATATTGATTGCTGAGAGAAGCTGATTTTTTGATTGATATTTACAAATTGTATCCAGTAGAGTAAAATTATTGTAAACCAAAAAAAAGGAGATACAATTGATACCCCACAGGTCAACAAATGTCAAACACGTGAATTTCATGAAAACATAAAAAGAATTTATTATTATCATTAATCTCATATAAATTTTTTGTTTTTTTTATTCTTCGGTCTTGGGCTCCTTAGTAAATAATGATTAATTTTATTAATATATCAAGATCTTACATCGGCATTTAGAAAATACATTTCACGTCTAACTTAAATATGTTACCATATATTATCGGTTTTAAAATAAAAATATTATTTGAAGTTTGTATTTAACAGACTATTGTGAATATGCAAAAATAAAACGTTAATTTTTTTTTAGTTTTTGAATGTTTTTTGGGTTTTGACCTTTTTTCCTAAAATTATTACTGTTTATAACTGACTAACTAAGTTTTATGATTTAATGTTCCCTAAGATGGTAGGTTCGATTTCTGTAGTTTACTCATAACTCTCAAAAAATTGTTGACCTGTGTTGCATAAAGAATTTTTGCTCAACCACGTAAATGTGTAGTTGTAACTTGCGAACCATATGTCTGAGGCCAATGTAGCAAAGTTTTATACGTACAAGGTAAGTTTTTTTAATTTAAAATTTTATATTAATAAGATTTTTTACACAAAAGACTTACTTATTTCTGAAACAAATTATTTACAATAATTTTACAATATTTCTAGATTTTAAGAAAATAAAAACTCAATTTGCACGTGACCTAATTTACAAATTGTGTGAATTATTGTCAAATGCATAAATATAATTAAATTCATAATAATTTAAATAAATAATAATTAAACATCTTTATTGTTGTTATTGAACGAATCTTAATCAATTCTAATAATAAAAGAGTATTAATATTGCAAAAATAATACAACAGACAAAAGGTCAATATTACTCTATATGGCTAAGTGCTGGTCAAGAATATAAAATTCAAATTAAGCTAAAGTCTAAGATAATTTAATTCGGTTTTAATATAAGATTCTATTTTATTTTAAGTTATTTAAGGAAATATTCATTTAAGACGTAAGGAATATGAAGTTTTTTTATAATTTTTTTTTACTATTCTCGCAGTTTGAAATTTTTGTTACCTGTTTTTTTTAATAACCTTAATTAGTATAATTTCGAGTATAACCTTTCTAAACGAAATTACAAGAAATTAAACATTCCAATATATTTTGTGAAACATATCCTAAAAACTTTTTGTTCTTGAACGTTTACCTAAAAATTATATAAGACATTGGAAGATAAGCTAAACCGGCGATCGTAATTTGTAAAAAAAAAATTTGCATGTTTTTTGTTTGTTTTTCAGTGTAATAATAATTAGAAAAAAATATAGAAATATTTATTTTTCTTTATGTGTTTAAAAAAAAAATAAAATTGGTACAAAGAAAGTGACTTGGCTAGTCAACTTCATTTTTGCCAATTTTTATCATTATACAGGTCAAATATCAATGGCGTTCTTGAATTCTATGAAAACATAAAAAAATTATTTCAATGATGGCCTTATCTCATATATATCTTTCGTTCTTCTTAAGTTTCCGGCTTCGGCTCCTTACATTCCTCTTTACTGAAATGGTCTTTTATTACCAAATTGACAGATCGAGAATACCTTAAAAAGAACATTTAAGAATTTTTTTTTCATATAAATAAACTTTGTAACTCAAATTATTTCAAATTATGAGAAATAAATAGGTATTCCAACCTCTAGCATTTAGATATTACAAAATATTTAGCGTGAAATTTTAAATACGACACAATATATTATCAATTTTAAATTAAAATTTTATTTGAATTTTAAAATTAACATTTTAGGCTATTGTAAAATGGAAAAAAAAATTTAATTTATTTTTTTTTAATCTTTTTTTTTGTTTTTGGCATCTTTTCTAAAATATTTAATATTCATAGCTGACTAACTAACTAAGTTTGATTAGAAAAAATGGGCGGATTTAAATATCCCTAAAATGGCAAGTTTGATCTCCGTAGTTAGCTCATAACTTTCAAAAATTTGTTAACCTGTATTATTTTAATACCATTAAAACAACTTATACCTTATATATACAGACAAACAATGTTAAATATGAATATGAAATTTATTTTTACAAAATATCCATTAAAACTTTCAATTATGTATTTACCTTTTATACCACTATGAAAATGATAAAAAGCCAATACAGCCATTAAGAATAAATATCCGAGATAATTCATGATTTTAAAATTTGATAAAATTAGATATTTGTAAAAAAAATAAAGAAAAGTATTAATATCTAAAAATAAATATAAGCAAACTCAGAGAATTAAAATATAAAATGATATGTTAAAAATTGCATATAGGTAAATAAAATCTAATTTTAGCAAACATTGAGCTGAAAATTGGCAAGGAAGGCTAAACTAAGGGTTATTTTGGGATTAAATTAAGTAAATAACGCAAATTTTAGAAAATTTCCACACTGCATTGGCTTAAAATAAACAACATTTAAGACATCGTTGTGTTAAGGTTTTGTCTCTTACACAGGTTAAACTATCAATACTACAAAGGATAGGTTTATGAAAAGCGTATGATAGACCTTTATCATATATATCCTTTGTTTTTGTAGTTTCTTCCACCTTCGGCCCCTCAGATCCCTCAATTTCGATAAAGGCCTTAACCAATTTGACGGATCAAACATAATATACCCTAAAAGAAAAATTAAAAAGCTTTTTCATATATATATCTCTTGTGATCTATATCTATCATCCTATATAATGAGAAAAAAGTTTTATTAGTAAATTAAGCTCTTACATCAGCATTTAAATAATAGAAAATATTTTGCGTCCAAAATTAAATACGACAAGACATATAACACTGGACAACAAAAAAACAACATAAACAATTTTTTGAGAGTTTTGTAGAGAAATTTCTTGGGATAACGATCCCGTATGTTTAGTTTTTTCTCCAACTCCAATTATTTTTAAACCGCGTCCAAAGCTCAGAAAAAATTCACAAAATTTTTTTTTACTATAAATTCTACAAAAAATCTATTAGCATATTTAGATTCCTTATAAAAAACATATCTAAAAAAGGTTATTACATAAAATTTTTAGCAATTTACTTTCAAGTTATTTAGGATCAAAAAACGGAGTTATGACAAAAACCACTAATTTTACAAAAATAAAAATATAAAAAAAATAAATATTAGAAAAAAATTTAAACCCCCTACGATAATAATAAATGTATTCGTTATCTAAAAATATTTTTAAACTTTTGTTATTACCCGTAGGTTTTATGATATAAAAGCCCAAAATATCCCAAAAATTAAAAAATTTCAACTTTGACACCGAATAACTATAAATCTGAGGCAATGGCTAAAATTCTGATTTCATATTCGTGATCAGTGACAAAAACTTGACCAAAAACCATAGTTGCCATATGATGCTTAGGGTCGTCCAAATTTTGTTGTCCATTGTAATCGATTTTGAATAAAAGTTTTATTTTAAAGATTAATTTTAAGATTTGAGCTGTTAAATATGCAAAATTTAATATATTTTTGTATATATTTCCCTCCCTACTTTCTAAAATTTTTAATGTTTATGGCTATTTAATTAAGTTTGATTAATCGTAAATGGATTTATCCCTAAGATAGCAGGTTTGATGCTTTTAAATAAAAAATCTAAAAAATGTTGACCTGTATTATCATTTCGCCTATTACCAATGATAACACAAAACAAATATTTATATCAGGAACGAGATTATTATGAAAACATATAAGAATATCCCCATGATGGCTAATCTCATATATGTTTTTGTTTTTCTTAGTTTCTTCCGTCTTTGGCTTAGATTTGTCTATAACGAAAAATGTTTGACCATATTGACAGATCTACATACACCCTATAAAGAAAAAATTTAAAAATCTTTTTTGCTTATTTTCCTTGTAGCTTATATTTTTAATCACAAATAATGGAAAAAAATTTTTATTAACTCTTATATAGGCATTTAAATAATAGAAATTATTTCGCGTCCAAACTTATTCGACCCGATATATTAACGGTTTTTAATGAAAATATTATTTGAAGTTTAAAATTAACAGTTTAACTATTGTAAATATTTGCAAAAATAAAATTTCAGTTTATTTTTGTTTTTGAATTTTGGTTTATTAACCTTTTTTTCTAAAATATTTAATGTTTATAATTAACTAACTAACTAAGTTTGATTAGGAAAAACGGTAAACGAATTTGATATTCCCTAATATGACAGGTTTATCTCTGTAGTTAACTCATAACTCTCAAATAATTTGACCTGTGTAATATAGACTTGTTACAAAAATGAGAATATTTTTATTCGATATTTTTATATTAGGGGCTTTTATTGAATATATGGGTATTAATACATAAAATTTACTGGATTCAAGAACCTTTTATTAATAATGTAAAGCATTTTAGTAGTTTTAAGAATTCATATATATTACAATGGAATGGTCGGTTGTAGAATCATTCTAATAGGGTAGTCAAACATTGTTGCATTTTAGTTTTAAATGTATATATCATTGCAGATTCTAAAACAAACGGGTGCAATTTTGTAATAATTCTAATATTCTAAATTTGATTTTAAAAATCTTAAAAAATTACTGGGCAGCGTAATTAACAGTAATTACCATTAATTAAGATGTTTTTTTAAGCGCCGCCGTTACAGATCACATCTAAATTTTTAAACATTTATGGACAGTTTTTTCTTAAATATTATTTTATTTTTATAGTTTAGCTATTTAATATATTCTAATAATTTATTTGAATATTTTTTGTTTTTGTTTTACACTTTGTAATATTGCTGCTTGCAAAATTTGAATAGAAAGCACACATAAACACTAAACTAACAGGTCAACTATGATCCGCATAAAAAAAATTTTATCTATTAGGGCTTTTTAGTTAACAACCACTTTTATACTCAAATAATGTTATTCATTCCGCAAGCATATAAATTTGTACCATCTGCCTTGCGCTAAAGGTTTGAACGGGCTGTCTAAGGCAAGGCGAAGAGCGTTTTTATCCCGAACTCATTTTACTTTCCTCAACATTTAGATGGACGATTCTTGTGATACTTGACAAATTTTTTGCTCATTTTTCTTTTTATGATCCGCCGCGTATCAGATAATTTAAAAAAATTAACCGTGTGTGATTTTAGTTAGGGAAATTGTTGAAATTATTTCAACCTATTAATTCACTATTTTTTTAGGGGGCACGTAAAATTAATGGTGTTATACAATTCAAGTCAAGGAACGTGGAGCTTGGTCAGACAGGTGACGGCCAACGAATTGCAAATCTACATTTCGGAGACTTTTAAACTTTAACCTAAAGTGACCGGCCGGTTATTAAAATTTGACTTTATGGGACTTGCCGCATAAAGTGAGGCAAAGCCTTGCGAAATGCACGCTTATTTGTAGGGCACACGTTCAGTCGTATATACGTTAAATTAAAAAAGATTTTTAAAAATTTTTAAAAAATTTAGTATTACATAAATGATAAACCATTTTTCAAATGTTTAAAATCAGTCTAAATGCTCTACATATTAAAGTTTAATTAGCATTTTATGTTAGTTAAAATATTATGTTTTAAATTTTTGTTTATATATTTTCGATATAACTTAATTATTTGATTTAACTTCATTTTTGTATTATTTATCCAAAAACAAAATTATATTTTACTCTCCTCACTCGAAACAATTTAAAGCGATGTTTCTTTTATATACGTTGTTTTAATTTAAATATATTAATTGTAGCAAAGAAATATTTTTAGAGAATTTAGTACCAATGTCAAAAACCTTTTTTATCTAGGTCCCAAAAAAGTTCGAGCTATGTACCGACCCGTAGAACATAGCAAAATTAACCGTTTTTTTTTAATTAATATGCATAAGGTAAATAATTGTCGTTTTTATTATTTATTTAATGATTTTACTTAAATTCTGGCCATGATTCATATCCTGCGTTAATCTTTTCCTCTTAATCCTAACCCCAAATTATACCAGTTAAATTTTTGGCATGCCGGCAAAGCCTACCTGAAAAGTTCAAATAAACAAGTTTATTTTTATTTTTTTGGCCGGTTCAAATACCCCTTCTCCTCTAAAGTTTTTATTAGCTAAGGTAATTTTGTTTATAACACATTTTTTTATTTTCTTAATATTAAAATTATATTGCTTGCCTTTTACTTTTGTTTAAAATAAAAATTAATAATTTTTATTTTTTTTTAATGCTTGATCGCAGTTTGGCTGCTACTTTTTCATATTTATCGGTTGAGTAATTTTAAAAACCAGACATATTTTTAAATTTTTAATTTTTAAAATTTCAGCAAATTTAAACATAATTTTAGACTAAGAAATCGATGTTAAAAATTTTAATCAATTTTACAAAATTAACTTGTTAGTTTTGCATAGAAATCTAATCAAATCAGGCAATAAAATAGTTTTAGTCGGTATAATTTTCATTAAAAAAACATCGTTAACAAGGTTGCAAAAGTTTTCGATTTTAAGATGTGTAAAAGCGCATTTAAAGATCTATTTTATTTACTAAATTAGGTATATTTTTTTTTGTTCAAAATTATTACATAGGGCAATTAAAAGATGCCATCAAAAAATTAATCTGTTAGTTGTTTATTTGTAATTACACTTAAATTTTCAGCTATGAACATTTGAAATTTAAGAAAAAAATATCGAATAAAAATCAAAAATATTATATTTTATTTTTGCATAATCACAACCTGTTGAATTCAAAATTCAAAAAATTATTTAAACCTATATTATATCTTGTCGTTATTTAAGTTTGGACGCTAAATTATGTAATATCTAAATGCTAATGTAAGAGCTTGATATACTGAAAAAAATTTAGATTATTTAATGATAAAAAGACTATTTCGATGTGGTGAGAACTAAGGCATAAAAAAATATATGCGAAATAAGGTTATCATAACGATGCATATTTTATGATTTAAAATTAACTTTTCTGACATCGATATTGTTTGATCTGTTTTATGAAATGATGTAGAAATTTGAAATGTATTCTAATTAAATTGTTTGCAACTTGACCATAATTTAGACAATTTCGGCAAGTTTGTTTATCAAATTAAGTTCCAACAAAACTGAAGATTATTTTGGTTATGCTTGAATTTTATTGAAAAATATGCATTTTTACATATATCAATTGCAAAATAAAAAAAAAACTGCAATTTATATGCATTTATAATAATATTTGCCAATTAATTATGTTTTGTTGACATCAAGTGCTTCTAACCATGCTTGTCATTGGTGTCTAGATTAAATATAATAAAAAATATATTATATAAGCAATATATAATATGTGTTTTTTAGGACCAATGTAAATTCACTAAAAAGCTACAATTACTTTTCCACTAAAATAAAAAGGTTAATTTCCTTCAAATAAAAATTTAATATTTAACGGAATAAATAGATAAAATATGGAGGAGATTTAGATAAACGACTGAATATTAGCAAAAAATTTTAAACCCAAATACTTGTACGCCAAAACGCTTGTTTTAAATCGTAAAGTGTTATTTTTAAAGGTCTAACAAAAAAATAAGAATATATGCTAGGGTAATATGCCAAACAAAAAATTTGGGGAATTCATTTTAAAAATATAAGGTTTTTCTTATAATTTGCCACCATGATGTTATATCTAAATTTTTTCTTTAAATTTTTTTTAAATAATCATAGACTAGCATTTGCTTAATTTTTGGATATTTTATATATTGCAAAAATATATAAAAATTTGTCAAAACAAAACATATGATACGCTACTTAGTTGAGTTTTTCTGGTGAGATGCATCTTCTGTATAAACATAGGTTGTATAATTAAATTAATAATTCAAGTAAAATTCCCCTAGAGCTAAAATAACACCTGAAACTATTAGGGAAATCTATTTTATAAAAGGAAAAAGTCAAGATAATTATCCTTCAATAACTAACATTGTTTTTTTAAACTTAATTTCATAATTATAAGTTTAGTTTCAAATAAAGAATGCTTGTAAGTAAAAGTCCAAGTATTTAATTAAGCCTGATATAACATATTGTATAATTCAGTAACATAATTTAATTTAATACATTATAATTAATTCCGAACAACAAATGGTATGCTAGCTTAGATTGGTAATTTAGTTAAATACGAAAATGATAAACTTAAATTTTTTTTTATAAAAAAATTTTATTTTTTATATGTTAAAAGTAAAATCTATAATTTTTTTGAAAAGATTCTAAAAACGGGCTAATTTGCAAAATTTTTATTATTTTTACATATATTCTTAAATAAGAGTTTATAAATATAATATATTTTATAACAAGTTCTAAGTTAGCATTTTAAAAAACTAGGAAGAGATTTCTGCCTGAAATCGAAATCTTTTATGTACCTAGTTCTGTTAGCAGAATTTTTTCTCAGTCCTCTAAATAAAAGCAGGAGAGCGCTAAGCATATATCCCATTCTTTTTGATCACACGTTTTATGACCTAGTAGGGCCGACTTCGAATGCACAGATATTTAAATTTGAGAGAAAAGATTTGAGTTAAAATTTGTAATCCTTAAAAATATTTTCGAAAGTTGAAAAAAGCAAGGAAAGTGACGAGCGCTATAATTCTGGGCGACCTGATTTTAAGTCCACCTAGCTTGCATAGTAGCACTGAAAATAATTTTTAATAGAATTTTGAATTAAATAGATTTTTAAAAATTAAAAGCAATTCGTGCTTAAATATTTTGAGCAGAAACCGTAAGGGTTCATTATAAAGTTTTCACTCTCGTATTTGTAGGTGGAGGCAAAGCATATATCTTACATATAGGCTTAATAAATAGGTTTTAAATAACATGGCGGTAGGCTATAACAAGTGCAAAATTAAATATTTTCTAGCTCGCCAAGCATGGTACAATATTTTAAAATAAGTGCAGGAGATTTGTTGATGGGGCGGATTTCCTAGAGTGACATGGCATATTTATTAGGGAAAAATGAATTATATAGATCAAACCAGAGCTGGGAAAAAACCCATTTTTCGACTAAACTCAAATTTTTGTTTTTTAAAAATTTTATGACAGATTAAAAAAATTAATTATTAATAAATACAGAATATAAGCAGAAAATCTTAAATTTTATAAATATTTTCTTGATTAAAGCTAAAACCCTTTATTTTTTCTAAATTTCGAAAAATTAAAAAATGAGTTTGACCCAAAAATGGGCATTTTCCCAGCTCTGGATCAAACTGGCGATATATAAAAAAACAATGGGTTTGAGGCTTTCCCCAAATATTACATTTAGGGGCGCCATACTCGTCAGGACTTTGACTCTTTTAATCCGAATAAATCAAATATTGCCTAGGTTCAAATAGTAATTTTTAGTCGGACTCCAGCGACCTAGGTTCAGCTTAGGCTGTCACTTTAGGCATATTTTTTAGGGCCTACTGCTTAAGTAAGCCACCTTGATTTCAAAATTGTGGCACATGTATACTATTTAGACGGAGATAAAAACTTCCGTGCACGGATTCTAACACGCAACCTCCAGCGTCTAAAATTTGCAACTCAGCTTGAAAAAACTGCCCATATATATATGAATACCTTTAGGCTTTCTAAAAGTTTCTGGTGATATGAAAAATATTGACACATAAACAAATTAATAATGAGCCAGATTTTATCTGATTATGTCCAAATCTTTTATTTTTCTAAAACGTAAATAGTTTTAAAATAGTTTTTTTACTGATATTGTTAAAATTTTTAATGAACTATGATTTTACTAATTGCTACATTAATTTGTTTTTATATCTTAAATTAAATAGAAACAAAATCAAATTTATTGTTATAATATTTGCTATTTAACTATAACGTCACTTTTAAAGACGCCTTTGATAGAATTATCTAACTAGACAACAATTCTAATCTAAACTATTTTTAGATATAGAAACAAGAATATATAATTGCCTAAACGCTTGCACAGGTTTTTATATTCTTAAAATTTTCATACATTTTTCAAAATTTTTAAAAGTATGTGTAAATATTAGTTTATGCATATAAAATGCTTTTTCTAAAAAAATTTATGTAAAAATTTAAAAAATTTTCAGAATTTTTACAATTTTACGAAAATAAAAACTCATTAACGTGCTCTAAAACAAAAGTTTTTTAATATGTTATTAAAAAAGTTTTTTAAGTTTTTTATACAATATAGATCTTACTTGTCGCTGTCCATGCTTTAAAATATTATATATAAATTTACTAATATCTGCCTAATAATAATATTAAATAGTGTCAGGTCAGTTTAGCTATTATGAGCGTTCCGCATTTAAAGTTAGCGCTAATTCTGGTTAATATTTTAAGAGAGTAATCATAAAAAATCCCAGCAAGCAGTCGCTCGTTATGTCTTATTATTATAAGTCACAACCCAATTAAACTTCAAAAGAGGCAAAGGTTTGATAGTGAGGCCTTATGATATGTGTGGCAGCAGATATTAAGTAAGCTATGTAAGATGTTTTGGATGGGATCTTAGATATTGACAAATTGAAGAAAATATTTGAATTTTTTCGTCATTTATCATTATGTAGTCAAAAAATCATTTTTTAAAATACTTTTGTTAGTGTGTTAGATTTAAAAAACAAATTATAATTAAAATATTAGATAAATGATATTATAAAGTTTAAAAACCTATAAATTTTTAAATAAATATTCAGGCTAATAGAAAAACGTAAATAAATTTTTAATTTAATATATCCAACTTTTCATAAACTCAGTGTTTTTTTTGTAATATGTAAATCCTAGGCATCCATTTATAATTTTCTTAAAAAAAATTATTAGTCGGCCTAAAGATTTTTTTAACATAAATGCTACAGTTCTTTTTGTAAACCTCTATAAGCTTCCAATTAGAAAGTTTAAGAGTTATGGATTTATAGAGCACTTTTAAAATTAACCATTAATAATAATAATAAATATCGTTGAAGGCAAATTAGAATATATGAAAAATGAGAATTTACTTTTTTATACAACATTAATATTTTACTATAAAATAATTATTTAAAAAAATCAAAAAAATTGTTTTTTACATTTTTTAAAACCTTTAATTGCACCAAGGTTGATATATAACCTAACAATACATATTCAAAAAATTTAAAAAATTTGTTAAATCTTTGCTAATATCCTAAATAACTATCTCTGGAGTTTTTTTTTGTAGATTATAAATTATTTACGATTTTTATTTTACAGATATTAAATAGAACTTAACAGCAATTTTTTATGGTATAAAAACAATGTTAAAATACATTTTTATTTAAACACCTTTTAGATAATTCATGCGGTCACAAAAAATTCAAAATTAATAAATTTTTATAATAGAATATGCTTTTAATATTTCATGTTTATGATCATACGTTTATTGTACTAACGAATGGCATATATTATTTCTGTTTAACAAACTCCTTAAATGCATGCCCCTAAGGTCATTTTGCTAAAATTTATTGCATAAGAGAGACTTTGACAAAAAAAAATTACCTGGTGATCTAAAGGCTGCTTTAATTTTCGAAAAACTAGAGCTTTTTTTCTCTCCTAGCGTACTTTTGCTTGATGGTGTTTTTTTCACCGCCCCTATATGGATTAAATATAAATTAAGTATACAATATGATGCTAATATTCAATATTATCTATCATTTGGTCTTAAAAGGTGTTTTTCTGTAGCTGGTCCTAACCGAACTATTTTGCAATGCCAAATAACTACGATCTAAAATGACAGTCCTTAATGCTAATAATTGTATACGAATTATTTTGATATCGATAACAAGATATGTGTTTATAAGAGTCATTATATTAATTAAATGACATTGATTTACATAATATACCATAAATACAAACGGCTCTCTTATTATTTCAAAATGCAATATTTGTTTTATGCTTTATTCTTTTTTAACTCAATTTTCAGATGAGTAAGAATGTGATAGTTCATTGACTGAATGAGTAATGATTAGGCTGAATACCACTCGTCATACCCTAAAATACCTGGCGTAATCTTTAATCCCTTATTTATAATTAACAAACTTATTAAATATGTCCAAAAAAGTTACCAGACGGCACAACCTACAAAAAGCCATAGCCGGGTCTACTTGTCCAAAATAAAGAAACTCTTAAAGTAAGTTATGAAGCAATATTTAGGTCAATTTTAAACTACTCTGCCCCGGTCTGGTCTTCCAATTTATCTAGCACAAACTTTGCAGAACTGCAACATTCCCAAAATTTTGCTCTTCGCGCCATCACTGGTTGCCACGAGCTTTATCCAATTTAACACCTTCACCAAGAATAAATGCTACCCGTATAAGCCCATTGTGAGATGTTAGCAGACCAATACCTTGCATCTTGCTTATCTCCTGAACATCCTTGTTACGAGCTTACCCACCATAATACCCCAGTTAGACAAAGGTAAGGAACACTCTTCTCTCAATGCTTTACCCAAATACAGCATTTCATTGACAAAAATATTCCCACTAAAATGATAATCAAACTTATTCACACCTCTGCAGTTAACAATACCATGGCTAACTATCCGTTCAATATAATCTTAAACGGTCGATTTCCTCCCGTATCCCCTTTAGAAAACACTTTACCTCGGGACATCCGTTCCCACCTGGCTCAACTCCTGTCTGGACACTGCTATCTACTTGCAAACTTCAGAGCACGTCTGGACCCATCGTTAAATAATACCTGCTACGACTGCAAATCTGCATATGACAATATATAACACTGGCTTTGCACCAACCGCGGGCCTCCTATCTTTCCTATAAATCTTTAAATCTATCCATCCCTAGCTGCCCTCAAGCTCAATTTCACTACCAAATTCTAATAGGGCAATAACCACCAACAACCTAAAGGGAATTTATAAATCAGTTTTCTCCCTTGAGTATAAGCTCTTATTGGATTTTACAAACTATGTTAAATGCAGGGATTGGAACCGGAACCGTAAGAACCGGAACCAGCCAAAATCTTTGGAACCGCACACTGGAACCGACCGGTTCCTGAATTATCGGTTCCGGTTCTGGTTCCGGTACCGGGTCCTAAGTTCGCCGGTTCCTGGTTCCGATTCCTGGTTCCGGTTCCTATATTATTATAACTTAAATTCATCTAACAGATACATATTAAATATATAAAAAACCCATTAAGCCCAAACGTATAAGCCGTCGCTTGAACCACTACACATTGGAATCTCTTTTAAATTATATTCATTTACTTTATTTATTCTGAGATGGAAAAACGCGAATCTGCATACCTTAAATCTCCTGTTTTGGCAGCGATATTTTTAGATCCTAGGTACAAAGGTCTTTTATTGGTTCAGGAAAAAGATGAGGCTCGATCTCATCTAAAAGAACTTTGGAATAAAATGTTGATGCTGTAGGATAAGAGCTTAGAAATAATTGATGAAGACCTCGTTGATTGTACAAACGAAGATGAAGAATTTAATAATTATCTCAAAAATCACTCAAGTCAAGTGAATCTCGTTAATTTCGATACTTATAATTCAATTGATTCTCAAATATCAGAATTTAAAAATCTTCTTTTTAGTTCAGAATTTACTAGTATAATCGCTTTTTGGGAAAAGGCATTAGCCCAATTTCCCCAGCTTTATCAAATTTCACGCAACATAGGTATATTTTTATTTTGTTATTTTTAGGTTATGTAGAAAGGTCGTTTTCGACCCTTAAATTTATATTATCGGATATAAGGGGGAAGACATCAGAAGAACTTTTACAAGCTTTTTTTTAATAAATAATAATTTAACAAAATAAATTTATTATATATGATTATATGTATAAATATTATTATTGTAAATAAAAGATATGTAATTTTGTATCCTATCGGTTTTATATATATACCACGTGCACACTACAGTTTGTAATTAAAAAATATTTGGAACCGGAACCGGAAGCGTATGAAAAAAAAATGAAATGGAACCGGAACCGGTTCCACGAAAAATTTTGGAACCGGAACCGGAACCAGTGAAATTTTTCGGACGGTTCCAATCCCTGGTTAAATGAGATAATAGAATTAAATAAGTAAAATATTGATAAATAGTCTTCGTTTTTTGTAATCTTTTTCTAGGTAAAAATTAATACCTTGACTTTCCTGATGAGCCGCTATTTAATATAATTAATATAGAAAATTTATAACAAAATTTTATTGCTCTAAACATACTTTAAACATATCATGGCCCAAAAGAATGAATAAAATAAAGCCATAATAATCAATAAAATTATTGTGTAATTATTCGAGAGAATTGATGCCTCTTAAGATTATAAAAAAATATTAATTTTAAATATTTAGGGGTAGGGGAGGGGGCAATTGCCCCCCTTTAGACATTTTTAATGTAGCCATTGGTTGAATTTATATATCAAATATATAAAGGTGAATAGGAATCAATAAAATTGCTATTTTTTGGAAAATATACAATCTTCTAAAATAATTTTGCAAATAAAATATCCATATTAAATTTAAATTTGTCCTTTCCTCCAAATAAATTTCATGCCCCCCTTTTAGAAAAGTTTCTACATACGCCCCTATATTTTCATAAATTTATATATGACTATAATTAAAATAATTTATTTATTTTTTATTTTTAGCTAATCTTAAAACTAATATTATGTTGTTATATAAGATAATACGCCCTCATATGGTAGCTAATTAAAAAATATTTCATAATCCATTTTCATTGACATCCATTTATGAGAAAAAATCTTGATAATTTTGCTTTCACTTTTTTTTTATCGACAAAAGCGTTAAAATCTCTATTTCCTTAAAATCCTGTTTGTCAAAGCGAGAGAATGCAATGTAATGATTTCTTAAATTTTGAACAAAAAACTTTTTTACCGGTATTTGAGCTACTAGGAACATCCAAAGAGGTCTCTAAAAATAAATTTGTTGGTATATATATTAGTGATTGGTATTGTAGGGAGAGGGTATTAGTAAACTACAACTTCATGTAAGATATTTATATATTATAATAAGCTTTAAGGCTTTTTTAAAAAAAAATGTAGCCCTAGCCAGTTATTGATTTGAATTTTACGACTTATTTGTAAAAGGATAAAGATAAAAATTTAATGTGATAAGACATTTTACAAATAGGACGGAAAAACAACGCTGTTATTTGGTTAGTGTCCATATGTCACTATTGAAAATTTATACTTAATATTAAAATATTCACTTAAGACATTATTAATCCTTTTTAAATACTTTTTTCCTTTTGTTAAAAATAATCCTATTGTAATAATTTTAATATTTTTTGTTGACTTAATGATTGTTATTAAACATGGCGGCAAATATCAACCATAACAAAAAAAAGTTTTTTTTTTGGCTAAATTTTTTCCGTAATGCCCAAATCCATTGTTTTTAATAAATATTATTTTAAAATTTAGTGTAGCTGTTGTCTAATGCAAAATAAAAACACAATTTTATTTTGTTTTATATAACATTTATTTTAAATATAACTATCATTAATTTAAACAAACGGCAAACGGATTTAAATCCCTAATATAAAATTAAATTTCTGTAGTTAGTTAATAACTCTTAAAAAGTTGTTGGCATGTGTTACAAATAAAATTTTATTATAAAATATTATCTAGACCCAAATTTATTACAAGTTAAGATGAAAACAACAGCGTATGTTTCAATTATAACTAAATTTATTTGTTATTGATAGATTTATAAATTTAATTATATACTCTTAATTTTTATATTCTTAAATTTTTGGAGGTTTTATAGAAATAACAAACTTAGAGTAAACGTTTTTATTATTTCTTTTATTACAATGACTCCTGAATTTACGTATTATATTATTTTTTTGTTTTTGGCCTTAAATTTGCGTTTCAAAATTTTTAATTACACCATTTTTGTAAAAAACATTATAATAATAAAAGTTACTTTTGTAACACATGTCATTATGCCAATATATATTATCTGAATAAAAGTTTTATATGAAGTTTTACAGCTCTTCTGTTAATTAAATGCAAAAATATAAATTTATTTTTATATTGGAATCTTTTTTATTTAATTTTTTCTCAAATTTTTAATATATATAGCTGGCTAACTAAGTTTGATTTTAAAAAACAGTAATTGGAAATTTAAGATGGCAGCTTTTATCAAAAACTTGTAAAAATTTGTTTATCTGTGTAATAAATGATTTCTATTCAAAATTTCATAACAAGTTAGGTTTGTTTGCAAATATTTGATTTTAAACTTATTTAATACAACTAGGTATAAAATATCAAATATTTTTTAATATTTTAATAAATATTAAATAAATACGTTGATTAGGTTTGGGATAAAATCCGGATTGTGCTCTTGCTAATGAATAAAAATTAATGTTTATTTTTTTATAACACATGAAAATACAGACACACGTTAATTCTTTGAATTATAACAAAAAGAAATCTTATAGCCACTTTTAAATAATTTACGCCATATATTTAGTTGGTAAATCCTACAGTGCTAAACGGGGCTAGGTTTGCCGTCGTAAGAGATTTAGGGTAAAGGGGTTATTGTTTGAGCAGTTAAATAACTCTGGCCTTTAACTTATGATAGGGTTGTTAAGCCTGCATGCTATTATAAACTTGAGAGATCTTTAATATTGTGGGTAATGGTATTGGAAAGACGTGTACGACGCCGCATCGCACATTGAATGCTCTTCACCCAAAATAAAATGTATTTATTCCCATAAAATTAAATTTAATATTCTGAAAAAATAAAAAAATCCGTAATTGGTATAAAATATTGTATGATAATTCTGTAGTGTTAGTTATTCTTATTATATACACAATCTATAGAAAAAAATTTGTAGTTAAAAATTTGTGGGGCCCACCTAAGTTGCTCTTAGTTGGAGATTAATGTTGAAGTAATTCTTATAATTCCGGATAGGCCAGCGTAATTAATTTTAAGATAATCTGAATTTTTTACCCTTTTCTAGAACTATAACAAATATAAATATATAAATAAAATAAATCTTCACGTTATATATAACTCTTTTTTTAAGATATTAGACTCTCAGGCAAAAGTGTATAACTTTGCCGAGGCCTTAAATATAAAATGTTTTAAAAGTAATAAAAATTATTTTGTGTACTTACAAAAAATTTACAAAAATTCAAAACTTTATTATATGCATTATTCTAAAAAAACAAGAAGGCACTTGACATTCGGCTTTAATTTTTTAAGATTAAAGTCTTATACTTAAGGTATGAAAATGTGCGATAAAAAAAATTACCTATGTTCTATTTTTCCATAAAGACAAAAAAGTGCGCTCTCTTAAACTTTGTTGCTGAATTACTTGTTTAAGCCTAAAAATTTAATATTTTCAAATTTTACTTACAAAAGTCCTAATAGATATCTCAAGTAGGGGGAGGATAATTAAAATTTTGGGAAACAATGAGGTTGACTATGTAGGCTTGATTTTTACTGCATTTTTAACTTTTGCGAGGATTAGGACATGCACATATAAACTCTCTCTACAATACGCCAATAATGAATAAGGCAATAAAAAATGGTAAACCAATCTGTTTTACACATTGTTATGCCCTGATGGGCAATGGGTTTTCCAAGATAATAGGACAGGGGTATTAGCTGGTAAATGATTGTGGCCTTTGGCTTGCCAGGGTTATTACAATATTCCGCGACGTAATTTTTATGGATATTATAAAATTGGATGAGATTAACCTAATTTTAATGACCCCAAAGGCTCTATGAACATGGCTGGATAGCATGGCAATGTTCCTCTTCCTAAAAACCAAAGGATGTAACAACTAAAAACATTTTGAAAAAAAAACCTTTTACGTTGATTTAAATACTCTGTTATGTAAATACCAGAGATATGAACATGGTATAATATTACATTAAAAAATTAAATTTTAATAAACAATAAGTTTTTGATATTTCAGAAGTTTTATACGAAGCAGCTATATTGATAAATGGTAATACAAAAAATTATATAGTATTTACACGCTACTAAAAATGTGTATTTGTTCAAACCTTCTAGCCGGTTTCTAAGCTTTAATTCTTCCGCTAGAATATTAATAATTATTAAAATTTTAACATGTAGCTCAAATTAAATTTAAAAAAGTCAGTATATTTAATTTTCTGTTAAATTTAATGTTTTTTAGAAATAACCGTAGAAAAAGCAATTTTAAATAATTTTAATTTACAGGTTTTATTGAATCTAAATACGAATTTGTTCGTTAGATAACTTTTACATGGCATGTTTTTGCAAACGGCAAATTTTACATTAATGCGAGACCTCAAAAATTTTATTTAATTTACTTTTAAAAAATTTAGTAATAATGTAATAATTAAAAAGTTTCGTTAAAAATATATGAAAGTCGCAGTGCAGTGTTTTATATTAAAAAAAATTAATATAAATAAAAATTTAAAAAGCTAAATGTAATATGTCAAATTAAAAAAATTAAAAAAATAGGCCAAAAATTTTGTTATTCGTTAAATATTAATTTTGGAAATATATAAATAATTGATTTTATTTATGGTCACAAAAATTTTTTCCTTTTTGACATTTGTCAAAAACCAAAATTAGAGTTAAATGAATAATAAGTGTTTGATTGGTATAATTAGATGAGTTTTTATAGCAAATATAAAGCACATATGACATAAATACATAACTAAATATTAACCATTACATACATTGCTTGGTAGGGTAAAATCCTGCTAATGCTCTAGCTAATGCCAAAAATATTATATTTAATTTATAATTATTTAAACCTTAATAAAAATATTTTTTACTTTTTTTAATCTTTTTATTTAATTCATCATTTTTTCCATTTAAAAAATTTATTTTCATTAAATAAACTGCTTTAATGGGTTTTCTTAAAGTCTTAAAATATGAAAATACAGACTACAATATAGCTCCACTAATTAATTTTTGTAAAAAAAAAATAAAAAACCATTTTTAAAAAAATTATTGGTGGGTATTATCTTAAACGAGCAATAATAAAATTTCGATATACAAAAAATTTAAGCATTCTTGATTTAAAAACGGTAATTGGTAGATTTTATGGTAAAAATTAATTAATCTAAACAATACCACAAAATGTAAAAAATAAAATAATTCTATCGTTTCCTATCCCATAACAATAACAATGTTAATCCATAAAATTTACCTTCTTCCATTACTATAACAAAACATTAAATTTAAGTTACTGGCTGAAATTTCCAAAATTTTTAAGGTATCCATGCCCAATTTAGCTTGATATATAATTCAACAGTTAAAACCGACTCAAATTAATAATTTACATCTAAAACGATTTTACATTTAATATAAGTCATCAGATTTCCATCAAGACGGTCTCAAAAATTTAACTAATGTGATTTTACAAGGTTCTCACAAATATTTATTTAAAAAATTGGGGATGCTAGAGAATTAATTATTAACCTTTTGATCTGCGTTTATCCAATTTTTCAACATCCAATGTTTCTATAAAACATACAAACTTTTACAAAAATTATAGTTTAAACATAAGAAAAAATATTCTATTTCAAGAAATGGAGGGCAAGGGAGGCAATGTTCTAGCAGGTGAATGACTCTGGCCTTCGACTTCAGGGTTGTAGAGGCCTGCATGCTTTAAGATTAAGGAGTGCTCAACATTATGGTAATGGCAAAAATCTAAGCCTAATCCTTTTAACCCAAAGGGGTATGGACGTCGCCGCATTACTATTTCAATGCTCCTCACCCCCCCCCCCCCCCCCCTCAAAAAAAAAATATTAATCTTAGGTGTAATCAGAAGGGAAGGTAAACGATAGGTCATTGTTGTGCTAAAGCAAGGCAAGTTTTTGTCCAAATGCTTGCCTAAATTATCAATTTATTGACCTATAGTATTATTAACTAATACAAATTATTATCATTTTGCAATCATTCCGTTTCGATTAGATTTTTACTGCAATTTTTTTTTATTAATTATAATACTGTCCAAATATGAATTTTAAAAAGCATAGAACTAAAATCTTTTTTGCATATGGCCACTCTTTTAGGGCTATCGTATCAAGAATTTATCTAACTTGAGAAATTCAAGATAAACATAGTTATTTTGCTAACTCAAACATTTGCATTATAGGATTTACATGTAAAAAATAAGCAATTAATTTTTTAAAATAAGGCAATTTAGGTTTCTTTTTGTGAGGAGCATTGAAATTGCTATGCGGCGACGTTCCTAATTAACCCCTAGGGTCAAAAGAATTAAGCGCGTCTCTCCGCCAATACCACAATATCTATCGAAATGACGCCGAACTCTCCGGAATATTCTAGCATGCAGGCTTTACAACTCTGGCAAAAGTTGAAGGGCAGAGTAATTATATACGCCGTATATTTAATTTTAATAATATATATAAACCCTTGCATTTTCATAAAATCTTATCAAAGATGTCTCCAATAGGGCACTAAATAAATTTTTTTTAGAATTTTTAAAAAAATTGCTGTATATTAGTTTAAATAAATGGTACACACAATATTATAAATTACCACTATATGAAAAAATCCAAAGAAGTGTATTAAACTTAAAACAATAAAATCATTTATGTAAAAATTAAATTAAAATATTGTAGAAGTACAAAGAAAAAGTAGTCTAGAGGACCGTAAACATTGTGAAGGCAAAATAGATGTCTAATGTCCTACGCATTTAGCACAGGCATTGCAAAAAATTGATAAAATCTCAAGGGGAATAATTTATTGCTATATGGCATTCTATAAGATTAAGAAAAGTTGCTATTTCATAGATTTCTATATAAAAATTTATTAATATAGATGCCTCGAATTTACAGCAAATACTGGTTTTTTAAATAGGGATAGAAGCAGGGGGCGTATGCAGAAACTATTTTAAAGGGGGAAAGAATTATTTTTGAAGGAAAGGAACTATACAATTGAAATTTTATTTGCAAAATTATTTTATAAGGTTGTATATTTTTAAAAAAAATTAGCAATTTTATTGATTTCTATTCACTTTTATATGTTTGATATATAAATTCAACCCGAATTGAATTATAAAAATTAAAATAAAATGGAGGGCGGAGGGAGGGGGGGGGGGGGGGGCAATCGTTCCCTTTACACTACCGCTATATACGCTCCTGGAGACGTTAAAATATTTTTTATTATTTAATATAAGTTTTTGGGACTTAAGCAGGCGCTTAAACATGGCACTGAGTATTAACCTGTAAAATGACTTTTCAAGAATATAAAAGGTCCTATATCTTATAACCCGTAATAGGTTTAGAATTTTTTATGCTAATATCTTTAATAACTGCCTGATATCAAAATTATTTATATATAATTTACTAAAAATACAATTTGAAACATTATTGAAGACTTATTATCCAGGAGTATAAAATACTTTATTTTAGCGTTACTAAAAGGGTAGAAGATCTTATTGTTAAAGAGTAATTTAACAAAGAACTAAAATTAAAAATGTACTAAAGCATTATTGCATATTTGTTGCTGATAAATTACAAAATATTAAATACGTTGTTCAGGCCCTTGTCTAGAAGTTGAAACCATAGCTAAGCGATAAATATTGTTTAAAATATTTTGTCATAACAGATCATACTAACAAAGATTTTTTTAGGGTTTTGTAAAAAAATTCCTGTGATAACAATCCATCTCGGATTTAGTTTTTGCTCATTTCCTTTAAGTAAATGCTCCGTCAATAGTTAAAAAAAAATTCTAAAATTTTCTTTATATTAAATTAGTTAAGATCAAAATAAAAAGATTTTATGACAAAAAACAATGATTCAAATATGAAAAAATTATAAAAAAAATTAATTACAGGTTATAAATAGAAACCCAATATAATCACATTAAAAAAATTTTAAATTTTGACATTGAATAACTAAAATCTAAAGCATTAGTTTAACTTATATTATATATTAATGAAAAATGCGGGTTAATAAAAATTTTGAGTTAACTACCAAATTAAACCCTTGTGACTATAAAAAGCTATTCCTTTGCCTTCAGATTTTGTTTATAACTGCAGAAATTATTATGTAAAATAATTCTTTACAATACTAAATCCACAAAATTTTAAAGAATTGTATGAATTTATTTTTTGCAAAATTGAGCCATAATGTTAATAATATAGATATATTAAAAATTGTTTATATGAGGTAATATCTTTCTCTCTATAATAATCAAAAAGACTATAAGGTTTTTGTTTTATACATGCCTAAAATATTTGGGAGAGATTTTATCACAGATCGATAAGTAACGATGTTTACTTTAAAAATTCTAAAAACTAATGAAATTTTATTTATTAAAAAAAGTCCTATACCTTTTCTATAAGTTTTAATAAAAATGTCCAAATTTAATTATAAGCACTTATAAATAAAATATTTAATTTCTAATTTTTAAAAAAATTTAATGGAAAAAAAATATGAATTAATAAAGATATTACGAATCTGGTAGTTTGATTGCGATTTTGGTCTTGCTAAAAAAAATATAGGCTAAATAAAATTTTGGTTTTAATTCGAACTTTTAAACTATTAAATTAAAAAGTCAACCATATAAAATTCTTTAATTATATGCTATCCATATATATTGTTTTATTTATACGCTTTTAATTTTGACAATTTTTATAATACGGTAGATAAAAGGCTCGTTCTATTAGTTTATTTGCAACAAAAAAAGATTCTTTCATTCTGAGTAAAAAATTTAAAAGTTATTGTATAACGCGCTTTTCAATTAATATTTAAAATTTACCTTATAAATAGCTTAATATACATTTATTGGGCGCTTTAAACCAAAAGTTTTTTTTTAAATATTATTGACTATTGCCTAAATTAGATACTAAAAGCAGATCAGTTATCTATAGAAACTATTTTTCTTAACTGCAATAGCATTCTTGAAAAAGTAATGTTTATATTTAATTGTTATAGAATGATAATTTTTTCATCAAAAATTAATTTAGATTTTTAAATAGATTTTTCAGCACTATATAAGAAATTTTTATATAAAAATAACTGGAAAGATTTTCTGATGGAATATTATCTAAAACTAAAATTATCTCCAATATTGTAAATTATTATATTGAATGAAAATAAAAAATAATAAATAAGAAAATCGCTTAAGAATAATTCCTTTTTAAAATTCACGTGGTCTGCTATCCTAAAAAAATATTAATCGGAGGTCCTATATAATTTTATTATAAAAAACCTTAGATTCATATATTCTAATTTGTTTAATAAATTAATCAGCCTTATATCAAGAGGTTTAATTGAAAGGCTCATAATAAACTTTTTAATGTTTTTTTAAAATGTACCAGGACCGTATCGGGCGAAGGGAAAAGGGGCCTAAAAGTTATTTAAAAAATTTTAATATTTTAGAATAAAAAATATATATTACTTAAATAAATAACTAAAAGTAATTTTTACTTTTTTTAATTTATACTTTATTTAAAAATCAAATCCTAATCCGTCTAATATTTGGCATATTAATTTATTTATTAAATTGTTTTTTTATTCTTTTTGCGTTTTTAAGCAATAAAAAGGCATTTGAGTGTTTTTGATTATTGTAAAAAATGTTAACAAATGCGCAAAAATTAATTTAAAAATTAAATTATAACTTTTTTTTATTGTAAGAATAATATTACTAGTGTTTTGTGTAGACATTAAGAGTTAATTTGTTCATATACATGAACCAAATATTTGCAAAGTTATTTTGTAAATCGAATTTTGTACTTTGTTGAGTTGGTGGGTTAATTTGTGATCTTGCTTTTGCTAAAATATATATAATTTAGGCCGTTTATATAATAATCTTTAACCTATTATATAAAATTATAATGACGATGGCATTAATAATGTATTAATGTTATTTTATTTAATACTTTTTTAATGAGGCGTTATACTTGGTCTGCACCAACGGTTATATTATAGGCCAATTAAATTATAAGTTAGTTTAGTTTAGATTAGGCCATAACTGTTTATTGTAACTAAAATTAAAGGACCCGCAAACTATAAAATTATAACGTTACTTTTTGGTGGTAAAGGAGGTTCTAAAAAGTTTTGAAATATTATTTAATGATTCACCCATGAGCTATCGGACCCTGAAAAGGTAATTTTGTAAACATGAATTTTTATAATCTAATTTTAGCAAACAAATATCAAAATTAAATATTAAATAATAAAAATATTTGGTTATAAAACTCGGTTTGGTGCTCAACTGGACAACAGTTATATTAGTATAGGCGTTTAAGATTTTTATCTATAAGTCCAATTATGGTTTTGCATTGGTTAATTTTTACCTTTTTTTATAATAATCTTACAAACAATTTAATTATTATCTTATGCATATATATTTAATTTGGCTATTTAAAATTAGGCGCATGTATGTTTTTATATATCTTAAGTAAATATTGGCACACAGTGGTATTTATGAATTTAAAATTTGTCATAGGCCCAAGTTTATTCTAACGAGTTAAAGAAAAAATTGCCTGGTATCAAAAAACAATTATAAAAATTATTAGTTTTTCTGCTTTTATAATTGGAAAAAAATTATTTTTTTTTAATAACTCACTCATATCTGATGGAGCATCTATATAACAAAATAGTATAACAATATTTTAAATAGGAAAGAAATATAAGTCATAAGACACCAAATATTTTGCTTCAATATGTATTACATGGTTAACGAAAATAAACAAAGAAAATTGGGGAAGAAGAGGCATCAATTAATAACCTTGTATTTTTGTTTTTTGAATTTTCTTTCTACCTCGGTATTAAAAATATAAAAGGCCAGATTTGACTAATTTTGAGATTCTAAGAACTAAAAAATTGTAGTTTAATTGCATATTTTGTCAGTTAACATAAAATTTTTTTCTCAAAAAATTTTAAACCTAAGAATGGCAATGAGATTTAATAACAGAATATATGCCATTTTAACAAAAATAGTAAATTGATTGTTAATATATAATGTAAAACTAAAAATACCCTTTTTTCGTCGTGGAGTCAATAGCTCTGTTTTAAGAGACTACAAATGGTATTATATCTTCTCCCCCTGCGAGTGGTTAACAACAACAACAACAAAATGTAAAACTTTTCGCTATGATTTTTTAATAGATGGCTTACAAAGTTGATTAAAAAATCCAATACGAATTTAAGAATCTTTAAGGCAGGCCTATTTGAAGTTAATGAAATTTGTTGACCTGCACAAATTTGAATATTTTTTAAATTTTATGATTTTGATATAAACCATTTAAAGCAATTTTGCATATAGCTAAATATAAATGCTAAAGTATTGATTTAGTTATAATAAAATATAACATATAGAGCACAAAGATTCTCCAATTTGCAGAAATTTTTAACAAAGTGAAATAATTTTTGTGTTTAAAATTATGCACACTATCTTTTTTTTATTAATAAAATAATTTTTATGTTGTTTTAAAATTATTGATATTTGTAACAAGCCTATAATGCTATAAAAGTAGGAATTACCGAGAATTTTAATATTGCTATAAATAATTTAAATATTTTGGCCTATTCTGTTATAATTATTTAGTTAAATTTGCCTCGAATTTAAAAAAGTATATTTCATATTTATATGATATATTGTTTTAAATTTAAGAAGTTTGAAAATATTTTTTTTTCTGTAGCCGCGTGCAAAAGTTTGAAAACACCTACTTTCTGTTTTTTTTAATTTGTCAAATTTTTTAAATGAAGATAAATTTTGATTTATTACTATACATTTATTACAAATTATTATTATATATATTTTGTTTTCATAATAAATTTTTTTATTTTTGTTGAGGGCTATAAAAAACACGTAATCTAGATATGACTATGTATAAATTATTTGTTGTATTAAAAATAAACAAATGAAATTTTTTATCTAAGTGATTTAATATTTATTTATATGCATTACTTGCGGGTAAACCATACAAAATTATATTACCTGACGTTTTAATGGAATGATTTACCAATATTCCATCAAAAACAACAAGCATGAAAATTAAAATAAAAGCTTTCATAATTAAAAAAAAAATAAAAAAAATATTAGTAATAAAAAATATTAAAATTAATCTTTAAAAAAACTTGTATGCAATTGTATATAATTTCTGCTGGTGAAATAAAGTATAAATAAATCTTAAAAAACTTTTAATATATTTTTATCGGTGAGCTAAAATAAACTTATTTATTTAGCTCCATTGCCAAATTTGTTTAACACATATTAAGCAGATATTAATCTAATATAGATTATGGTCCGAGGTAGGATGACAAAAATTTTTCCATTAGCAATGAGTGAATGTGTTTATTTAATTAATCGATGCTCCAAGTTATTAATATTAACCCTATGGCAGTGAATATTAAAATTTTGATAAAAATAACCTATCATGATTACTAACATTGGACAACAAAATTTAGACGACCCTAATCATCTTTTTGGTCAAGTTTTTGGTGCTGATCACGAATTTGAAATTAGAATTTTAACCAATGCCTCAGATTTTTAATTACTCGGTTCAAAGTTGAGATTTTTTAATTAGTGTTTTTCGTCATAAAATCCGTTTTTTGATCCTTAACTTGAAAAGGAATTGCTAATAATTTTAGGTAAAAACTTTTATTAGATATGTTTTTTATAAGGAATCTGAATATGCCAAAAGGTTTTTTGTAAAATTAATAGCAAAAATTTTTTTAAATTTGTTTCTGAACTTTGGACGCGGTTAAAAAAAATTACAAGCATTGGAAAAAAAACTAAATCTACGAATGTTATCGCAAAAAAATTCTCTACAAAACCCTCAAAAAATTGTTTATGTTGTTTTTTTTGTTGTCCAGTGTAATTGATCATTATCAAATCAAAAATAAATTATCTAAAACATTTTTACTATTTTACATTGCCAAAAACTTTATGGGAATAGGAAGTTAGATTAGGCTCTATTTGTTCAAAGTAGAAAGTGAAAATACAAAAACTAATATAGTCCTAAATTTTAATGTTTATTAAAACTTTAGTTTTAGTTAGCATTTCTGGTGCAAAATAAACCCTACAAGTAGATCAATCTTAAAATCTGATAATCTCATGCTGTTAATTTCCGTCAAAAAAATAGCTAAAGTATAAAATATTATTTATTTTTTTGGGTTTTTTACTTCTGTAAAATATAACAAACCCTAAATAATCATAATTTATTACTTGGCTTAAAATTTTAGAATTTTTTTCTAGAAATTAAATTAATAAATTGAAAAATGCCTAAATATATTTATATATTAATGCAAGCTAAATACAAAGGGTAGTAATTTACTAAGTAAATAATTCTGGCTATTTTAAATGCAATCCAATCATATCTTTAAAGGACTCTGATCTTATTATCCAAAAGGTGCCTTCAAAACATATTAAATAGGACCTTGGTGTAAACCCCCCAATCTACCCTACTCTTTTCTGCATGATATCTGTAGAAATGTTTTTTAAAAAATATAATATAATTAAGTTTTTAAGACATATCTACGTTGCTTATTACCCCCTTCTAAAAAAATTATGTTTATGCCTTTGTAAGTATCAGTAAAATAGGGTTCAAACCGGGCATTATTATGTTCTGACTCACTCAACATAAGTTTTATTCCTTAGTTCAAAATTTACTTTTTTATTTTAAGCCAAACCGGTTATAAAGAAAAATATTTTATTACAATCTTAATATTTTAAAATTTTTACAATAAAATACAAAATGGTGACCCGTACTTTGCAATAAAGTATAAATTATTTTTTTTTGTTAGTTAGAGCACGTGATTGAGTTTTTACTTTCATTAAATTTTTAAATAATTTTATTTAACAAAACGCAAACTTTCAATAAAATTGGCAAATTGTAAATTTTTAGAATTTTCAAGATTTCATAAAAATAAAAACTCACTTTTGCAATCGTACCCTTAAAAATAAATAAAGTGATGAGATATTATAAGTTAGCGGCAAAGAGCAATTTTTATTTTCTAAAGCCCAGCTCGGTTTTTAGGCGACTCTTCATTTTTCTGCTCGGAGCTAGTTTCTAACTATAATCCCTAAACGCAATACACATAACGCATTTTTACGTAAACATAAACTTTCAATACCGGATTTCTTCCCTTAAGCCAAAAGCATAAACATATTTTACGCCTCACTAATCCTGCCATCTAATATTAGGGTTTTAAAAAAAAACTTGGCAATCCTCTGCTAAAAATGACAGAAATAAATAAAGTTAACATAGTTAGTTTGGCCTCGTTCCAAATCCCTCCCTTATATCTTATAATAAGCTCCGAATAGCCCAACCAGTTTTACTTTTTTAATTTTCTTCTTTCCTTTTTGATATAGAATTATAAATTTATATAACAACAATAACATAACCTAAACTAAAGAACGTTTCATTTTCTAGTTTTTTCTTTATTCCATTTTTTTAGATTTTTTATTTAAAAATGAAGATCTTTAAATTATTATCTACCCTGGTCATTGTGGCTGGATTATTACATTTCCATATTGGAATGTTGGGTAATTTTTTGGAACAAGTTTTTTTAGGCCGAAACTAAGACGCTTTTCATTTTATATGTTCTTTTAGCCGATAATTTCCATTTTTGTGTGTATATTTTTTGCGAAATGTAAGGTAAATAATAGCTTTATACTGTTTCAAAGATTCGTTGCAAAATTTAAACATTAGAAGCTGCCTGCACAAATTGGAAGAGCGACATATGTTAAATTACATTTAAAACGTGTGGCATGATGATTGGAACATATAAATTTATGTACTGGTCAAAAACTGTATTTACCACAATTTTACAGGCTATGGGCAGACAAATTGTTAATGAAACAACCAACATTTCCCTTTTTTTTACTATTTTTATTTACAAACAATTTTTAGACATGTTATATTCTGTTTTTAAGTTCTGTTATTTTATTTTTATAATTGTGATTTAAATTTTTTTGCTAAATAAAATATGTAATTTTATCAGTATTTTTATTTTTTCAATACCACAAATACCCCAACAAAATATAAAATCATATAACTAAAAAATTATAAAACCTTTGTCATATATCAACCATTATGTATTTTTCCTTTAGACGCTGCTGGAAAAGATAAGAAAGGTTAAAATTATATTTTATAGCTGCATCTCAAATAACATATGGCAAAACACAGCCGCCTTTTATGGCAATTAATATGTGTGAATTGATGAAAGGGATTTTCTTTTGAAATAAAATTTGAAATCTAATGATACATTCGTAAATCGCAATAATTATAGTTTTTAGGTAAGCTGCTTGTAGCAAAGCCAACAACTTTGAAATCCGTGATTTTTATGATTAGTCAAATGTATGCCAATGTATAATACATGTTGGTCTAAATTTTCGTTTCTTGATTTGTTGTTAGTCGACTCTCCAATAGCTTAATATTGTTTTGGCAAGAGGTTGGGGGTTCAACTCCATGCATAAGCCTTTTTTTCTCTAGACAAACAAATAAACTATTGATTTAAGGTCTCCCCAATACCTTCCGCCGCGTAAGGAGAGACTTTTTTTAATCGAGCAAAGCAATTTATTTCGCAGAGGGGAAATAGTAAAAATTTCTCAAACGGCGGCGACCTAGGTTTTTAGCCTAGGCTCGTACTTTTAGACTTATCGTTTAAAACCTAATCTCTAAGCAGGCCACTCAGAAGCTTTAAAGTGGTTGCACATGTATGATATATTTCCGAAGAAAAAGGCTTCTTTCCTAGAATTTTAATTCTCAAACTCCTGCGTCTAAGGCAGAAGGTTTGCTTGTCACTGAACTATTTGAGCCTATTTTTTTCTTTAGATAAAACATTGCAGCCATTCTAAAGCAGTTGTATGCAGACAAAAAGCCCCAGAAGGTTTTGGTGCGAGCAAATTTTATTATTTAAACGATCGACATTCGGTTTGGAAAATTGGACATAATAGAGTATGGCGTTCTAGAGGTATAAAATCTCAATAATTTTTTATATAGGTACAAGATAACATATGAAACAGAAATAATATTTAAAATGGGTCATTATTTTTACCTTAAATATTTTTGCAAATAATGTTGTTGTTTATAACCCGTGCAAATTTAGTAAATACATTGTATAAATATAAATCTGATCTCGTTTGTGACTTGGTATAAATTTTTTATATTTAGAGGCTCCAAACAAGGACGTAGGAGGTTGTGTTAATATATATGATATTTACTCATGCGTAATCGTGATCAGTGTAATATATGCAAAAAATAAAATTTTCCTATTCAACAAATTTAAGATCCTAGGAAATGAATTATATGTGCGACGTGTTGTGTAAATGGTGGGCATTATTGCTTGAATATGGATTGTTAAATTTTTCACTTTCAAAAGTAATCCTTAACAACCCAATAAGTCGAAATAAGCAGGGACGCCAGTTTCAGATCCATTTCCTTTATTTCATATCTAATCTTTATTAAAATGCAATCAATAAATTTTTCTTCTTAGAGCCACGCATATTTTTAATTTTGAATTATCAAAAACTGACTATTAAACCTATAACACACGCTTTTATTTAAAATCACTCTATTGCCTTAAAAATTTTGATAGAAAAAGTTAAAAACGTACCATTTAATAGGATATTTAATCCCATTGGCGATTTGAAAAAAAAAGTAAATAATCTATCAGACACGGTTTAACATTTTAACATCAACATAAGCAAAAAACATTTACTACATAATTCTTTTTACTTATTGTTTATAAAATTTAATTTGTTAAAAAAAATTGTATAAATTGTAGTGGGCGCCCACAGGCCTGAGGCGCGCTCCTAAATGAAAGGATATAAAACAATTGATCTTGGAAAAAAATAGTCTTAGTTTGTTGAAAATATATCTATGTAAAATTATAATATATTATACTTCAAAGAGATTATTTGTAAACTATCTGGCATGAACAAAAGACTTTTTGGTACTTAGTCAATCATTATTAAATTGTATGTTTAAAATCCTAAAAAAAATGTTCAAAATTGTTGGTATCTGTAGGATATTTATTTACTTGTATATATTTAATTTATTGTGTCAATATATTTTTTGCCTTAATTACCATACATTATTCATTTGAATACAAAATATATAGTATTTAATTCTAAAATTATATATTATCATAAATTTTACAAAATCAACATTTAAATATGAAATATTCTATTATTTTATATGTCATGTCATAAAAAGATAAAAATTTAATATCATCTTTCTTATGGCAAAATCAATTTTTTATATTTAGAAGCTTCTTCAAGCAGTCAAGTAAAGGTTAGACGTTTATATTTATATATCATGAAGCTAAAAATACGATTTATGTTTTTATTCATTTGATTTCTTTATACACTTAAAATTACTAAATTAATTTTATAATACTGTTGTGAGTATTCATTTTTAATTCTGCTTTTATGTTGCACTTGGTGATCTCGTGTAAAATACAGATTAAAATTTAAAGAGATTTAGTTTTAGCAATTATTTGTTGTAAGCCTACGAGGTTGAAAAAAAATGTTTGGTCTTTCTAAATTTATTTATTCATATTAATTAAAAAAATTCAAGAAAAATTGCCTCTTTGATAACAATACCCCATTTCCAAAATAAGCAGGTCAACATTTATCATCATAAAAAATAAATTTATAAAAATATAGAAATTGACTTATATAAGTTAAATAAAAATTATTAAAAACATTAATAATAACAGTATTTCAAATAATATGAATGTATAATTCTTAAAGAAAAAAAAATTTTTTAATGAAAAATCTTGACTACTGGTTAACTAATTTTCGGAAATAGTTATTTATTCTTGTGTCACTCTAATAGATTTTGTTTTACAACTTTAATTTAAAAAGTGTTACTTTAATCTCAGATTATGGGCTGATAGTTATTTACATTTCATGTGCTAATAAACTGATTGCTTTATAGGTGCCATTCCTAAAAACCAAGGTTAATCTACAATTGATATACAATTTTTGAATTTAACCTCATAATATTTATTTCTATACTGTTTTAATTTATTGTAAATCATTCAGAGGCGTATTGAGGGAGGGGGGTCAAAAGAGGGCAATTGCCCCCTTTAAAAATTTATTTTTTATTTTTATGATGTAACCAGCGGTTGAATTTAGATATCAAACAATTAATAGGAACTAGAAATTAATTAAATTGTTATTTTTTGGAGAATATACAATTTTAATAATTTTGCAAATAAATTATTTATATTTAAGTTAGCTTTGTAGTTGGTTTCACCCAAAAAAATTTCTTGTTCCCAAAATGTTTCAGCGCACGCATTTGCAATCATTGATTTCTTTCTACAAATATAGTTAGACAAAAATCTATTTTTGGAATGATAAATTATTAAATTACTAATGGTTTCCTGATTTGAGTTTGGGAAAATCCGTCTATAAATAACTGGCTGTTCTTGTTAGAATATTGCACATGTAAAACCACTTTGAAGTTGATAAGCAGGCATAATTATCGCTTTTTTTTAAAAAAGTTATAGCCCTAAATAGGTCACCGAAGAAACATCCAATTAAAAATAAATTACAAATAAATTTTCACAAATTTATTTTGTATAATGTTTTTCCAAGTTTTTTTGCACTTTTTTTTGTGGCTATATTATAGGGGAGCATATTTACAAATTTATTATTAATAACACTGGACAACAAAAAAAAACTACATAAACGATTTGAGGGTTGTGTAGTATTTTCTGGCGATAACAATCCCGGGTTTAGTTTTTTTTTCTAAAACCTATATTTTTTTAAACCGCGTCTAAAGTTTTAAAAGAAAATTAAAAAAATTTTATTAATATTGATTTTACAATAAATCTTGTGGCATACTCAGATTCCTTAGAAAACATATATATATAAAAAAAGTTCTTACATAAATTTTTAGCAATTTACTTTAAGTTATTTAGGATCAAAAATGGAGTTTATGACAAAAACCACTAATTTTACAAAAATAAAAAAAAAATTAAATATTTTAAAAAAATTTAAGCCCCTTTCCTTAATAATAAATGTTTTCGTTATCCAAATATTTTTAAACTTTTGTTACTACCCATAGGTTTTGTGATATAAAAGCCTAAAACACCCCAAAAGTTGAAAAATCTCAACTTTGACACCGAATAACTAAAAATCTGAGGCCTTGGATAGAATTCTAATTTCATGTTAGTGCGCTAAAAACTTGACCAAAAATTATAGTTGCCATAAATGATGCTTAGGGTCCAAATTTTGTTGTCCAGTGTAATCCATGTATTTTTTTGATATAATTTAGGCCCTGGCATTTTGAAAAGTGAGTCACACAATTTTATGCTTATTGTTTTTAGATCTTTTTTCATATATAGTAAAAGGGGTTTAAAATTTATTCCCATTATAAAAGAAAAAAGAATTGGAATGTTCAAGTTGCAATAGTTATTTATATATTTCTCTGTCCTTAATGGGGTAATAACTAATTAAAAATATAAACTTCATTATTAGAATAAAAGAGTTAGTTTAACAATTTAATTTACAAAATATTTAAATAGAAAACATACATGTTAAATACAAACGGCAAAGCCAGCTTCAAGTTTTTAATACAAACCTTATTTGGATTAAAGTATATAATAGTCAGTGTTAAATTTAACAAAGAGGCTTATATTAAATGAAAAATAACAGTGATCGGGGCAGGCTTGAAGAAATAGCCTTCCCAAGGAGATTATTGTGTTTTTCTCCAAAGTTATATAAAATGCTAAAATTGAAAAAATAGACAATTTTTTGCATAAAAAAGACTTTTTTAATGAGCCCGACTTTTTTTTAGCAAATACTGGGCTTTCACTAATTAGCATTTTCAGCCTATTTATGACCAAAAGTAATTTTTTTTGTTAAGGGAAAATAAAAGGAACTACGTTAATTAAAAAATATATATGTATAATTTGATTTTTGTTTCTTTTTTCAATTAATATTTTAAATTTTAATTTTAAACAAAAATAAATTAAATCGGGCTACCCCATTATCTAAAAGGTTTTTAAATTTTTTAGGACTTTTTTGTTACATTAAAAATCGAACCCAATTTTTCCCTTTTTTGGGAGAAAAAAAGCCTAATTTTGTCTCATTAACAGGGCAACAAAAACTTTTTTGCAAATAATTTTTCTGTTTCGTCACCTAATTATTTAATCAATGTAAAGTTAAAATATAATTTTTAGTTTTTTATAAATACCAAAATTTTATATGCATATATTTCACAAAAATTTATTAATCAAAGATATGAGGCTGGTAACCAGGTTGTTAGTTTCACCTTGGTTTGGCAGTAAAAATATGTTGAAATAACACATTTCTAATTACCAACAATTTTTCTTCAAGCTACCAGATAAACACATTATTTTTATATATGTTGTTGGCCCTCAAAAATTCAATGAACGTTTTGCTAATATAAAAGTTCATAATTTTTAAAAATAAAACATGATATTTTTGTTCAAAGTTTTGAAGTTTAAATCCCAAAATACCATCTCTCATGTGTGAAACTAAATATTAATCATGCGCAATTATAATTAATATTTTACAAAAATGTTTTGTAGCAACCCCATTTACTAAATTATGACTCTTTCACAGTGTTTAAAGCATAAGATTGACTTATCTAGCTAGATTCCACACTAGATAGAAGTTTGATCCTCTGTTATTGTTCCTTTTTCTCAAAAAACTATCTATTGTAAAACTATTTAAATAGAGTAGATTATTAAGGCAGTAGGCCCTAAAAAATGGGCCAAGAGTGAGAGTCTATCCCAAAAACCTAGGTCACCCGTAAAGAAAATTCTTTTATGAGTTAAAGCGTTAAAGATGCATGGTTTCCATCTATGGGAAAACAGAGGGGGCAAGCTTGTAGCCCATTGGTTATTTTTAATTAAAAATTGCAAATAAAAATAAAGCCTTTAAAAATATACGATAATTTCTTAGACTTTCTTAACTCCCCTTTCTCCAAATTAAAAAAATATGAGAAACAATTTTGACCCTATGGTAAGTTGCAATTTGCAAATAATTCTTTTGCTAGATATTATATTTATCGAAATTGTCTCATATTTTAGGAATGTTTGGTAATAAATTCATTCATATTTAAATATATTCATGAATATTAAATTATTAGAAAAGCATAAAAACAAGATTTTAAAAATAGCAAAAATACATAAATCTAAAAAATTATTTTTTAGCCAGTATTATATACAATCCTTTGTGTCAAATTACATAAAAAACAATGACATAGAATAATAAGAATTAAATTATTTCCTTCTATATGATTATAATTGTGAGACCCTAAAAAAGGTGTTTTATCGAATATGTGAAACTTTATAAAATTTTTATTCAAAATAATACATCAAAGTTTTATATTGTGTGTTTTTTTTGGCAAAATACGGTTATAGCCTAATATCTAAATTTTTCATCTCTTTACAAAAAACTTAACCTGTACAAAATATGGTTTTTTTTAAACATTATAATTTTAAAAAGTACACTTTGACCGTAATCTCTTATAAAAAATTGACAAAATTTAGAAAAAAAAACTAATTTAAATAAATTATTTATAGGTGAAAATTATAACATTTTATTATTTTAAATTTCTATGTAGGTAAGAAAGATAAAGGTAATAATTATAAAAAAAGTTTTTCAAAACATATGAACATTTATTACAAGGCTTGCCTAGCCCATAAGCTCGGCCCTAAGTTCAAATATAATAGATTATTTTATTCTCTTTGTTTTTTTATTTTAAGGCAATTTTTTAAAATCTTTTTTAAATTATCTCTGTAATTTTGCTCTTTAGGTTAAGCTCTGTTTTAGCTAAGTTCAAAAGTTTTTGCACCAAAAAGATCATTTTTATAATTAATAAAATTCTTAATTAAATAAAATTATTTTTATACTAAAAGTTATAATTTGGCACAAATATCAAAAAAATTTTATTTATGATTTTAAACTTAATTATTCCGCTGACCATTTACTATTAAAACTCAAGGTAGATTAACCTCGAGAGATTTTAAGGGAACAGGAATATTAATAAATTAAAATATATACTATTTGTAAAGGAATCCCATCCCATTTCTACGAGCTCTCGCTGCTACAATTGATATCGCTTTTTTAAGGTTATAAATTATTAACTATGTATTTTTTGATTCAAATTAATATTTATTAAGGCACCAAGAACGCACAACATGGTATAACACCTTTATATTTTTACCGATTGTATAAGACTAGCTTATTTTTGAAACTAAATAGCCGTATGTTGTAAAAAGGGCAAAGGTTGCTGTCGTTCAAATAATATTGTTTGTGAACCTAACATTAATATTGCTTGTGGCCTTGTATAGTTAATTTAAATACTTAACTAGGTTTTTTTTGATATTATGTAGCTATTTTTTGAATATTATACTTAGATTTCACTTTTTAACCTTAATTGTCGACCATATAATAGGCTTATCTAAATAGTTTTTCGACTGAATTGAGGCAATTTAAAACGTATAAAAGCTTGTAAAAATAAAAGAAAAGCATGAATATTATATAGTTTAATTAGCCAGCTCGAATAATATGATATTTTATCGTCAAATTTAATTATAATATTTAAGAATGTCAATATAATTTAAAAATATAAATAATGAAAATAACTTAATTATATGTTGCGTAGTATTTCATATAAATGCTTTTAATATTAAATATCAACTATAATTATTATTAGGTGCATACTATAATATTGTTATTTTTTTGTTTTTAGATGCAGTGGTACCTCCAGCAGGTAGATAATTTTAAATAATTTTTTTTTGTACTTTTTTTTAATTTAATTTGTTATTGCGTCTTTGCACTTAAAAATAAAATACAATGCCAACATAAATATTTTTTCAGATTTTATAATTGCTATCAGAATTATAGTTATTAAAATATTAAAAAAAAATAATTTTTTAAAATCTCAAAAAAATCTCTATAGCATTTTTTGATTACTAATAAATATTTTGTTTCTGAGAAAAGAAGATTTGAAAATTTTTTCACATTCCATTTTACTTAAAAAATCTATACTTTTTAATAATAAAAAATAAATGCTTCTTAAAGATTTTTTCGAGATATTTTGGTGGAATAAATATAATATCTAACATCTTATGTAAAAACCTCAAAATGTATTATGGTTAAAGCTAAAAGTAAAGCAGGGACGGAAGAAAGTGAGCAATTGCCTTATTATTAATTTTTGTGTTGTAACCAGCGGTTGAATTAATAAATCAAACTAAAAACAGAAACAAGAACCCATTAAATTAATTATAATATTTATTTAAACTGCTATTTTAAACATATTTAATATTACGTTAATATTTTATGCTCATTTAAATTGCGGTTCCTTTGTATAACTCGAATACAAATAAAAAAGATTAATAAAAAATTTTGTTTTTTAATTTTTGAAAGAAAAAAAAAGTTACAAATAATTTATATGTAGAAATAATTTTTAATATCTTAATGCAAAATTTGTCATTTTGGTCAAATTTAGAATTTTTAATATAAGAAGGCAAAAAGCAAGAAAATATGTAAATCGAAAAATATGTACGTGAAAATTTATAATTATTCACTACCTTACAATTGGGGCTATTCATTGATATTTATCTATTGTATAAGCTAAGATTTGTAATATCTTTTTTTTATATGTTTTTCCTTTGAAAAGAAATATTTGTCATTTACTATTAATACATTTTTTTTAAATTAGGTAAACAGAGAACTAGCCCCAAAAAAAGTTAGATTTTTTTATATAATCCATTGTTTGGCTTTGCTTCGTATATCACTGTAAGAATGTTAAACACATCTAAATTTTAAATATTTAAAAAATAAATATATTAATTAAGTTGAATATTTTTATAAATAAAAACACTATCAATTGGTTTTAGTCTAAAAGTAGAAAGATCTTAGTATATAATCCCGTGATCAGCCGTGATACATCCCCAGTATAAACAGAAACCATTTTAGAATTCTCTGTAAATTTTTATAGTTTCAAGAACATACAAAAGAAATAATGTTACGAATCATTTTTATAAATCTAGTTTTTAACGCGAGTAATAGCCAAATATAATCTGTAATTTTATAATTTATCTCTAAAAATATTTTACCTGACTCAAAAACACAATTTATTAATTAACATTGAATGATAATAATTTATTATTTTATATAAATTTTATAGTATATTTTTTTATTGTGGAAATGAGATAGATGAAACATGAAGGGATAAATATTGTGATTATATATATGTTTTTTATGTGATGGTCGTAACAATAATATAAAAAAATCTAATTTTTTTTAGTTTTTACTTTATGTTAGCTGCAATTTAAATCTAAAAATAAAAATTAATTTTGAGCAAATATATTATTCTATAATTTAAATTTTTAAATTTGTAGAGGTTTTATATTAGGGTTAGTACAACTTTGTTGTATTAATCCGCTGGAAAAATAGTTAAACAATTAATTTAACAAAAACAAATGATATAAAGATTTTACAACTTCAAACTACAACTTAATTTAGACCGATCGTAAATATGCACTAAAATGTTGTTTTTAAATTTAAATTTGAAATAATAAAATTTAACATACTCTTTAGAGAATATGTAATTTATACATTTCCAAAAAAGGCAGATAAGTTATATTAGTTAACTATGACAGATTTAAATAAAAAAACTATTAAGGGGTTTTTTATTTCACTTAAACATATCAATAGATTATGAGACCTATCAGCTTAGAGACCAAATTTCATTTTCATTAAAATTTATATTTTATTCTAAATTTGAGTAAGCCTGTATTTAAAATTTTTAAAAAAATGTTAAAAAAAAGAAATAAAAACAAATGGAAAAAAATAATAATAAATACTTACAGGTAATTTTGATCTTTTTTTACACCAGGGCCCTGTTTATGTTGGTGCCCAATATTCTTAATGTTGATGCAAAAATAAATTTAAATTTACTTACCATTTTAAATATAAGTTACAACTGAATATAAAAGAAAATTCTTTACAAAGTTGCAAATCATTAGGTCACTGTCAATTTTATCAAATTTAGCCATTTTTTGATGTATAAAAGAATATAAAAAGGGAAATGAATTTTTGTAATAGAAAACATGCTTATATAAAGCCATAATGAATATTTACCCCACTGTTAAATTCTTCATTAAGTAACTTATATCAATTTGTGTTATATAAATCAAAAATGTAAATATAACAATTAACAATATACGCTTTATTATTTCCTTCCAACCCATATTGTAATTTTTTATAGGTAAACCAAGATCCAGCCCCGAAAAAAGTTAAAAATCTTTTATGTTTACTAGCTGTTTTTTATAATAATCAATAATCGATAATTTAAAGAGTTTTTCAAAACAATGTTATAGATTAATTTCTAAAAAATACTAGAGTTTTTAACGGAAAGATAATAGCCAAAAAAAATTTATTTTATCATTATTATTTAAAAAAAAATCTTATGCTATTATTATTTAAAAGTAATAATATAAATTTCTTTAATTAGGTGTTAAAAAACAATGAAATACATTAAAATACTTTATATAAATTTAAAATGAGTATTTTTCTTTAAAATAATATAGAAATAATTTTTGTTTCTTAGCTTAAAAATAATTGTTTTAGATATTAAATTTTTAAATTGAGTTTATATATATTATGAATTATTTTGTGCTTTTCATTGCAATATTATAAATTGTAAATAATTTATTTAGATCTAGGGTTAGTGTTTCTAAGTTCTAACGCACGATAAAAAATATTTTAGGTATCCATTACAGTAAATATTCATAAAAATCTAAAAATGCAATTGCTCTAGGTACAACTATAAAATATAACTAAAAGTATTGAGCAAAACAAGTCCATAAATAAACAGATTTATAATTATATAAATTGCCGTTTTCTTTCATTATGAATGAGAGGATATAACTTTTGTCATAATCTTATACCGACCATATAAAAATAATTTTAAAATATAAGGGTTTTGTAAATAAACTATATACCATTTGAGATTGTAAACTATTATTTTCAAAAAACATATAAAAACTAAGGTCTGATAAAGCATTAAACAGAATAAATTGTTGCTGTGCATATAAATATTTTTTTATTTAATCGCTCCGCAATATTAGCTTTGCTCGGTCAAAAATCAACGACATTAATGTTTATATAATATATAAATAAAATATCGCTAAAATATGGACATGCTAAGCTTTAAGAAAAATAATTAAATTAGTTTTGCCAACCAAGCTTTAAAAATTTTAACTAAAAATTTAAATATTTTGTGCGATAAAAATTTCTATAAATAACATAAACAACAAAATTAATTCAATTATAGTATATTTAATAAATGAATTAAAAATAAAACATAAAATATAATTACAATAATTCTCGGCTATGTATTTTAATATTTTGTACCTAAACTTTATAAACTATCTAAGCATGCTTTAATAATTTTTTTACATGTTTGAAGGTGCACCAGCCCTTACAAGTAATTAACTTTAATTTGGACTTTATACTTTTTGAATATATAAAAATGTTAATTGACTTTACTTAAATATAAATAAATGATATCAAAAAAAGCCTTATTTACCTATTAAATAATATTTTATATTTTTATTTAATGCTATATTATATACATAGTTTTAGCAATTATTACCAAATATATACATTTTTATTTAAACTCTCCTTAAGTTCGAATTTGGGCAAAAAGCTATTAAAAACCAACTAATCTAACCATAACAGAAGAAAAAAATGATAAAAGCATGTCGAATTTAAAATGCAATATTCAAATTTATAAAGTAGGAACAGACTGAAGGAGTTTGTACTAATCTTTTAAAAAACTAAAAAAAATTTAAAAAGGAAAATATTCATAGCTGGATGCTCTTAATTTATTTAATATAACTTAGGCATATTTTAAGATTCATAAATATGTGGTAATTGTTATTCATTTAATTTTATCGAAGCGATTTATTAGTTCAATCTATTTTCATTTAAACAAAGCTGATATATTTGTTAAAATTAAAAAAATTTAAATTTTTTTTATAAAATTTATTTAAACAAAGATAATAATTTAAACGCGCCCCAAATAACGTTTTTCTAAAAAGAGATTCCTGAAAAAGCTCAATTTTTTTTTTTTTCTATTGTTAGCTTTTTGCCATTGAGGCAGTGAGCTCTTTCAATTTAAGTCTCCATTTGTTTCTATCTCTACACTCATTTCTATTTAGATTGTGACATCTCATGCTAGCGTCTACTCTTTGAGACCAGGTGAGTTTAGGTCTGCTCCTTTTATTCTTGCCTTGCACTTCAATTGCATTTACCAGATTGCTTAGATACCCGTCTTTTTGCCTCATAACGTGTCCAAACCATCGGAGTCTGTTGATTTCGACTTTATTGTGTATGGGTGTTATGTGTAAACTTCCAAGTATATGATCGTTGTGGATCTTGTCTTTGCGAGTCACCCCGAGAAACATCCGTAGCATGCGCATTTCCATCGTTTGTAGTATTCTTTCATCGCTTTTCCTTATTGTTTCTAAGCCGTATGTTATTGCCGGTTGTACTATGCTTGAATAAGCCTTGCCCTTAACTTTTATTGGTATATTTTTGTCGAACAGGACACCTGTCAACGATCTCCATTTTAGCCACCCAACTTTGAGTTTGTTTCTTGCTCGACGTTTTCATCGGATTGTAGGTAAGCACCTAGGTAGGTTGCTGTTGGCTTTGATTTGAGAGACCAGTCATTGTTAATTACCAGTTGTTCACCTTCTGAGCCTCCGAAAACTATCAATTCAGTTTTGTCTTTGTTAATTTTTAGGCCTAGCTTTTCAATCGCTTTTATCCAATTATTCAAACTTTCACACATTTCCTGCGGGTTTTTAGCCATTAGTAGAATGTCGTCAGCGTACAGTATGTGCCACGGTGGATTTGTGGCAACGCTCTTTGAGATCACGTCCATCACCGCGATGAATAGTAGGGGACTTAGGGCCGAACCTTGGTGCACACCTTCATTAATTGTAAATCCTTTCGATGTTCCTGACGAACTCCTTACATACGTCAAATTTCTTTCATACATACTCTGAACTAACTTGATATACATCTCAGGAACATTCTTTCTCTTCAAAGCCCACCATACTACTGATCTTGGAATTTTGTCGAAAGCTTTTTCCAAATCAACCAATGTGCAGTAGAGCTTTTTATTCTTTCTCGTGAAACGTTCTGCCATGTTGCGCACGGCATGAATCGCGTCAATTGTCCACCTTCCTTTCATGAACCCGCATTGCTCAATACCTATATCGATTACGTCTCTTAATCTGGCTTCTATGACTTTTTCGAAAAGAAGGTATGTGACATTAGTTTGATGCCTCTGTAATTGTGGCAGTCAAATGCGTCGCCTTTATTTTTGAAGATTGGAATAATGTAGCTTTCTTGCCAATTCGGAGGTATTTTCTGATATGTTAATATCGAATTAAATAGAGTCGTTAACGCCGAAATTCCCTCATCTCCTAAAGATTTCCAGCACTCAATGGGTATGTTGTCGGGACCTGTCGCTTTCCCGTTTGAACACTTTTTGAGCTGAAGGCTGACTTCTGATTTTGAGATTGGTGGTATTAGGTTACAGTTTTGGGGTATCTCCTCGAGCTCAATTCTATTTGTGTCGCTGTTCAGTAATTCATTAAAGTATTCTTTCCAACGCTCCAGTACCTTTGTTTGATCTACGAAAAGCTTGCCTTCTTTATTTTTGATGAACTTTACGTTTCCGTCACAATCTCTTGACTGTCTTTCACGTTGCTTTGCCATTTTGTATACCAAATTTTGCCCATTTTTGGTGGCCATCTCCTTGTATGCTTGTTCATATACTTTCTTTTTCGCTTCTCGTACGACATTTCTCACAACTTTGCATTGTTCTTTGTAATCAAGCTTGTCGTTGGTCAGTTGACTCTTTTTCCATCGTTTGAGCAGCTTTTTCTTTTCTGATATTTCCCTTTCAACTCTTTCATTCCACCACCATGTAATTCTTCTCTTATCACGCCCACCTTTTGTAGTTCAGTATTTCTTTCCCGGCCGCTTTGAGTTTCGAAGATAACTCGCACCAGAACTGCTTAGGATTTGGTATGATTTCGCAATTGTATTCGCTGTCAAGGTTGCAGGTGATTGCGAAGGCTTCGTTTCTCTCCTTAAGCTTTGACCATTTGATTTGGGGAAGAAATTCTGTTTTGCTGAGCCTATGTTTCTGGCGCTGAAACGTGAAGTCCATCACCAGGAGCTGATGCTGCGCAGATATGGTTTCTGGGATGATTTTGCAATCTTTGATTCGTTTAAGCTGTCGTCTCGAAACTAGCATAAAGTCTATTTGAGATTGATTGGAACCACTTTGGTAGGTAATGAGATGGGACCTTCTTTTGCTGAAGAAGGTGTTGGCAATGGCCATGTCGAAAGCTTGGGCGAATCTTAGCAAGTGCCCTCCGTCATCATTGATCACTCCATAACCTTTGCCTCCGTGAACTCTTTCGTACCCCACATTTTCTTCTCCTACATGCGCATTAAAATCCCCTCCAATCATTGTCAGTTCCTCGTTTGGTATGTCCATCAGCACTGCTTCTAGTATTTCACGAAACTCTTCCTTTTCTTGGTTCGTAAGATTTGTTTGGGGTGCATACACCGAGATAACGTTGGTGACTTTGCCTTCAATAACCAGTTTGATTGCTATGATTCGCTCGGAAGCTCTGTTAACTTTAACGACTGTTGGAATTAGTTCTTGCGCTAGTATTATCCCAACTCCGTTGCGATGGTTTTCCTTTCCATTGTAGAACATCTTGTATCCTAAGCCCATCATCAATGCCTTTGAGCCTTTCATCTTGGTTTCTTGCACACACATCACATCAATCCGCCTTTTAGCTAGCATGTCCGCCACTTCTGCCATCTTTCTCTTCATCGTTCCCACGTTTAACTTGCAAATCTAATGGTTTTTTTTGTTTTGCTTGGACCCTAATGTTTCTTCTCACTTGATGCGGGCCAGATACACCAAGCGCGTCGCATACAGGGGACGCCTTAACGTTTGGTTTTTCATTTTGTTTGGTTTTGTTCATTTTTAGTTTTTGTTCAGAGTTTTCGGGATTTTCACACCCGCCTTCTGAGGGCTGACGGTGACCCAGATTTGACTCTGTTTTATAGAAAAATAGGTAGGACGCAATCGAATAATAAATTCGTTAAGCAACGTTAAGCCTGGCTAGTAGTATAACTAATGGACATCAAAAACCTTTTATAATATAATATACGACTTAGTAAAGTCTAATATTCTAGTAATTATATGGAACTAGGACTAGTAAAACAAAGCCAATTTTTTGAATTTAAGGAAATTTAACAGGTATGTTATTAGGTGAGATGTACGGTAAATTGCAAGCTAACATAAGGTATTTGCATGATCTCCAAGGTTGTTTTCCATTTTTTTTAAAGTTTAGGCATTGAATTTAGGTGCCCGGCATGTGTTTAAGCTTATATATGGTGGTTGACTTGCTGTAGAAATAAAATAAGCAAGGCTTTAATGGTCCAATTTTTTTGGTAACGGGGTGGAAAAATTTGCTCGTTTTTATATCAAAGTTATACACTTTTGCAATCTATAAGCAAATTAAAACTAAGCAAAAAAAAGTATCTACATATAAGGGTTGAAGATTTTGTAAATAATCCTACTTATATATACATATTTTAAAGGAAATGACATTCTTGAGGCGCAAGGTAAGTTTTTAATATAAAAATCAACAATTCAGAAAACCCATAAGCTACAAGCTTGCAAAAGAGTTTTATGAGATTATTTTTTTTAGACTTTGTAAACCTATCAAAAATATAAGCTTTAAATTAATAAAAAAATTTAATAAAAAAAATCTAACAACGGTTTAATTTTATAAATCGATAACATATTATCTTTAACAGGTTAGGGTCCAAATAACCCATAAAACCTTAACGTGAATTAAAAATTGCTATAATTTAGCAATATCAATATTTGGAATAATTAATTAAGAGTGATATATGATTTTTTAATTTTTGCTTTTAAGTAATCTTACAGTCTAAACAAAAAATTAATATCAAACTGAAAAAATAATAAAAGGTGGAAAAAAATGGAAAAAGGGCCATATAAAAGATAAAAATATCAAGGGGAATATTTATCCTTAAAGTAACAATTTAATTTTTTAATTCATTGATTTTGAACGACCTGCATAGTATATAAAAGAATATAAATATTCATAGATAAATTAAAAAAAATTATAAAAATAATTTACTATATGATGCGCTGGGAATAAATTTTATTTAGTTAACCTGAAATATCTGAAAAATTAAATGCAATTTTTGGCCATGCTTTAAGTAATTAATAAATATACTAATAATTCATTTTGTTTAGCAAAACTAAGACCCCTTAATAGAGCAGGTATAACAATTACATACAGATATGTACAATAAGGTCACTAATAAATACTTGCCTATTATATAAACTCTTAAAAACTCAATTTTAAAAATTATAATTTTGTTTTCGAATACTTAAATATTTAGAACCTATTAGAAAAGGAAACGGTAAATGGTTCATTTTCAATTAATTAATATTAAATGTAATCCATGAGCATCATTACGTCTAGTATTATTATTATAGCCTAGATTGGGGCCCGAGTTGCTAGTTAACCTTCCAAGTTCAGCTCCATTTAAAAAAACTTGCCATGTTTGGTTAGTTTTTTGCTATCATTTTAAAAATATTTAATTAAATTTTTTTAACATTTATGGCCAGATATATTTAATTAACAAATTTTTTAAAAAGAGGAGTGGCAGCACATTTTTTTTACACATTGAAAAATTTCGACTTGTGTAATATAAAGGCCATTATTAAGTTTTTTGGCAAAAAATATTAATTAGCGAAGAAAAAAGCAAATAGGCTCTTAACCGCTTCTACGTCGTGGAGCTATTATTCTTTTAGAATACAAATGGTATTACTATATTTACCCATATTTCTAAAATTTAATTATTTAAATTCTTACTTGTTTTTTTAATATAATGAAAACCTTAATAATATTTGTTAGCCACACTTAACGGATAAAATTAACATATAAATAATGATTTTCTTTTTAATATATAATGGTACGATTAAAATTGGTTAAGAAACATAGATATAACCAATTATTATAAAATTTAATCTCTAGGGTATAGTTTCAGAAAAAAGAATTTTTATACATCAAAATAATAATAAATTATCTAATAACTCAATTAATTTTAATTAATAATACATTTTTTAGTAAAACTCAGACCCAGAGCAGGTATAGAAATTACATTTTGTAATTTTAACAAAAACATATTCGATATATACTTGTTTTATAAGAGTATTAAGCATAAGCAAATTTTAAAATTTTAACTATAATAGCACATTTAAATTACATATATGAAATTCCATTTCTGCAAAATATTACCGGTGGTAAATTAGGGCATGCTCTGCCCTAACGGATATATGATATATGTACAGGGGTAGAGTTTTGGCTTTTAAGTTTTCTTAGGGGATATTCGGGTAGGATAGCCATAAATATTGTAATGGCAAATATATACACTTAATTCTGTATACCTAGAAGCAGAGTTAAAAACAAACATATTTTTTGGCTAAACTCAATTGTTTTCTTTAAATAAATGACAGATTAAAAAATCTATTGTAATTAGACACAAATTTAAACAGAAAATTTAAATTTTTACAAATGTTTTCTTGATTTAAGGTAATAATTTTTATTTTTTTAAATTTTAAAAAGTATAAAAATGAACTTGACCCAAAAATGGGTTAATACCCAGCTAGTCAGCAATTATTTAAATTTTATTATGCGAAAAACTTACATTTTAGAATAAATTTTTACAAAACTTGTAACCTTGTTTGAGTATAATCCTTAAATAATGTTAAATTATATCATTTAAGACAAATTAAAGAAAAAATTTAAAAAAAAGCAAAATATGGCAAAGGGCAAAAGTATATGAAAAGCTAGATATTTATTATTTGCATTCTCATAAAAATTACTTTTTATAAATAAATTCATTTTCTTAAATTTTATACTTTAACTAATAAGCTTCCCATATTGATTTTTCAAATATTATATCATAAATTTGATAAAAAATAAACTTTTAAAGTTTGTGTTTAGACTTTTGGGCCAACAAATAAAAAAATTTATTAAAAGTTATTTAAAAGAAAAAAATTGTGCGATATTGAAATTAAAAGCCAAAATTTTGTTAAGTTTTTAGTAAAAAATAATAAATATATTATGTATTTTTGTACCTTCCATATTTAGAACCTATTAGGCCAGAAAATGGTAATCGCACATATTAGTTTGCATAATTTATTAAGAACATTGCATCGCAAGAAAATTCTCAAAATTCTCAAAAAATCATTTATGTTTTTTTTTTGTTGTCCCGCGTTATCAAAGTTTCAAGCCCGATCTAGCTTTTGATTAAATTCTGAATCAATTCGGTGAAACACTTGAGATTTAACACACCCACCAAATATACTTACATACCATTCATTTAATCTTTTGTACATTATTCACTAATTTGTTGAGTAGATTAAAAAAACTCAAAAGAAGAAATCGATGGCCCAAGTGAAAAAATAATTCCAAAACTAATTTAAACTTTGAGCTAAATTGCAACTATATGTTTTTTTGTAACCTTTTTTACATACTAAGAGTTGAAGGAATGAATAACAAACCTCACATTTTTAATGTTAGCATATATTAATCAATTAGAAAAAAAGTTTGGGTCATTTTAATGTTATATAGGAGTTAGGGATGTATTAAATGTTTTAATATATTTATACAAATTAAAAAAAAGGCACCAGATAAAATAATGCCTATGACCCTAAATGAGCATGCATTATTCAAAAACAAGATAGTAATTAAACTTATTAAAATCAAATATTACCTTATTTTCGTCTTAAATTAATATAACCTCACATACCACAAATAGTCTAAATAAAATATATAAACTTAACAAGGTTTGCTCTTTTTTCGTTGACAAATGTATTTCGCGCAATATAAAATTTGAAATGAGTAATTCGACAGCCATTCTTTTGTTTAGCTGCCTGTTATATTTAATGCCTCTTAAATATTAATTCACTGCCACTTTTTATATAACTCTAATTTTATCGTATAAACTAACTTCTTAAACCTTACAAACCTTGGCTTAAAAATTTTCTTACCTTATTGATATATTCAACAAAAATTCAATAAATAACGCTGCTAATAAAAACAAAAGATTTAGAAATTTTTGCTAAAGCAAAGAGTGAAATATTTTAAAAGCGCTTAAATTTATTTTTCAAATATTAAAATTTTTTTTAAAGTGGTAAATCTCCTGGGGCCTTCAATGTGCAGATAATTTGTCACCATAATTTTTATTATTGCCACGGTCATTAGATTCACTGGACAAAAAAAAACATAAACAATTTTTTGAGAGTTTTGTAGAGAATTTAACTAATTATTACAAAAAATCTATTGGCCAGATTCCTTATAAAAAACATATCTAAAAAAGGTTATTACATAAAATTAGCAATTTACTTTCAAGTTATTTAAGATCAAAAAACGGAGTTTATGACGAAAACCACTAATTTTACAAAAATAAAAAAAATTAAATTAAAAAAATTTAAATCCCTTACGTTAATAATGAATGTTTTCGTTATCTAAATATATTTTTTAACTTTTGTTACTACCCATTAGTTTTATGATATAGAAGCCCAAAATACCCCAAAAATTGAAAAATCTCAATTTTGAAACCGAATAACTAAAAATCTGAGGCATTGGCTAAAATTCTGATTTCATATTCGTGATCAGCGCCAAAAAATTGACCAAAAACCATTCCCATAAATGATGCTTAGAGTCGTCCAAATTTTGTTGTCCAGTGTTATGGGAGAAACCCTGGCAAACGCCTAAAGCAAAAATCACTTGTCTTGCTGACGTACGCGCATGCTTTTGTGTGCCGATGAGATGTGATAAAAAAAAATATTATTATTTTTATCTACTTACTTGCATAGATAGAAAAAAAAGGATTGGTTTGGTGCTTGTTGGTAGGAGGTTTGTTCAAAATTGGGGGCCCGGCCCGGCCGGGTTTTTTTTTGCCCGCCGGCCCGGGGGGGTTTTTTTTTGGTTTTTTTTTTTTGGGATAAAAGGAATTTTGATATGAATATCAATAAAATGTCTATTATTGCTCTTTCCTTACCTTATTTCCCCTATTTTCTCATGAATTTTATCAATGATCCTTTTCTTACAAATGATTAACTACGCCCGAACAATAATAAACTTCTTCTTTTAGCCCCCAGTATCTCATCACTCCATCCATCATAGCTCTTGATGCCCTAGAGTCATTTAAAATATTACACTTTAAGCATAGTGTAAATAATAAACAAATATTACCTTCGTCTAATTATTTGTTTAAAGTAAGACCAGACACTCAGGATGATCCAAATTGTAAGATCAAAATAAATATATATTAAATATATTAGGTCAAGGTAAAAAAAATAGTCTCAAGCTTGATTTGATATACTGATTTTTATCCTTAGTGTAAATTTAAAAAGAAAAGTTTCATGATTAAGCCTATAATTTTTGTGCGTTTAGACTTTCATCAATTTTTTAAAAAATTTAAAATTCTATGATTATCTATTCATATTAAACGCATTTAATAGTGAGTTACCCTTATTACCATTTACTTTCGTAAAAAAATATTCTTCACTCCATTAATTTTTGAAGTTTTTTTAGAAAAAGAATGCCTAACGTGAACAAACATTCAAAATTTTGTCTTAAATTAAAAAGTTTTAAACCAGTCAAGTCATGGCTTGAAAAATAAATTATTGTTTTTTAATATTTTGGATATAGGGCATTAATTGTTTTAATACTATTTTGGTTCAAAAAAATTTAGCATAACAAACATATTTTTATGAACATTTTCAAAATATTTTCTATAGCTTTATCTATAATGAACTTAAGATATATGATTTTTAAAGAGTTGGGTGTAATTTTTTTAAAGAGATAAATTATTTTTTGTCAGCTCTTGTTACCTGTTTGATATTTAAACATTCTATTTATACCTGCCAAAAATTTATATTTGCTTTACTTATTTTAGATGCTACCGTACAAAGTATATGCCTAATTATTAATTATAATAGGGAGTTTTGATATTCAATTCATAAGTGGGCAAAGATTAATATCAGAGAGGAGACCTTATATGTTTGAATTCACTTGATGGCCTATTATAAAGTTTTTCCATTTTACGTAGCACCTCTAATCAACAAATCGAAAATGGGTGTTTTATGTGACTGATTTTGCGACCTCAAGAATAAAAAATCAAGATTTTTCAACATACATTTCACCCAATAAGACATAATTTAATAATTTTAGATTGATTTTAGTGAGGTATAAATTTTAAGTTTAACTGTTAAAAATAATTTTTTAATATTTTTTGATTAGTTTTTTTTTATATTTATTTATTACAATGTTTGTAGGATTTATTGGTGGATTAAAAAAGTGAACGAATTAAAATGTTAGGTTTTATCACTGTAGATTGCATCTTTTTTATTTGAACATATGCTATAAAACTTTATTGGTAAAGTTAGAAACTATAAAATTTCTATATATATTTACCAAATTTTGGTAAGAAAACTTTGCTTATTTTATCTCAGAACAGGTCTTTTAATAAAAGAGGAACAGTTGTCTCCTAATCGTATTTTGTATTAGCATTTATTTAAAATAGTTTTATTATTAAAATTAATGTTTATATATATTTTTCACAGTAAGACCAAAAACTCCAGATAATTCAAATGGTAATTAAATAAATATTTTATAAAACAGAACATTGGCGTAGGAGAGGGGGGGGGGTGGTTTGGGGATGAAACCTCCTCCAAGCGTGCCATATCCCCACCCAAATTAAAAATTTTTACTGCATCCCCCCCAAACTAAAAAACAATTAAATACAAAATTAAATTACATTTAAAATTCCATTAATATTTGGCAAAAGTATTTTTCTGAAACCTTCCCCCCACCCCAAGCTTTACAACTTGCTACGCCCTTGAAACAGAGGGTCAAAAACATAGCCTCAAGTTAAATTTGTTTATAATTCCGCTCTTTTTCTATAATATAATGTAGTAAAAATAACATGCCTCGCGTAAAATAAACCATGTGTTAAATTTTTTTTTGCCAGTTCAGAAAAGGTGTCAGACTCGGTCATTTTTTAAGTTTTAAAACCGCCAAAAAGCTTTGGCTCTAAATTTGCTTTGAACTAATAATTACACTACCGCTTGAATAATTTTTTTAACAACTCTTTATTTTAAAAATAATAAATAAGCGTTATATGAGATTAAAATTTTTTTGGTAACACAGACAAGATTATACTTTCAAATTTAGCACCTTCATATTAAGTGGCAAAATTTATTAATGGATGAGCTTTTTTTACAGTTATTATTTAAATTACTTTTTTACTTAAAAAGACTTAGTGCTACAGGTTTGGTTATCATACTAACTAACACTCAACTGCCTAATATATACCGCGTTTGTTCTTTTTCCTTAAATTCCAACTCGTAATGCAAATTCTGTATTTTCTACTATACTAAAGCAAAAATTCATATAACACATGTCAACAAATATCAAATTCACAAAAAATAAGGTTTTGAAAACTTAAAAGCATACATCCACAGCCTTAACATATATATATTTTCTGTTTTTCTGTGTTCTGCCATTTGCTCCTTAAATCTATCTATTTTGGACATGGCAGCCCCTTGAATATCCTTAAATATTCAAAAACCTTTTTTACATATAAAATCTTCAATTTTAGCAGGTACAATAATACTTTGTAATAATATAAAAAATTCCACTATAAACATTTTGTCTGTATTTAACAATTGCAAAACATTTTTATATATTTTTAAAACACTTTTATGGTAATGACTTTAAATTTTTATTTCTGCTTATGGCTACCTCATAGGGTTATCAGAAAGGGTCATGCTTCTTAGGGTATGTGAGATGTAAGGCAAAAAAATTTTTGCATACTGGCCTGCTAATTATAAGATTTTTGTATATTGTAAAAATATCATAAAATAATTTAGTTAAGAAATGTACAAAGGTCAACAAATGTTAATGTTAGATAGTGGAATTTTATGAAAACATATAAGAACGCAATTTCTATGATGACCTAATTTCATAATCATTTTTAATTTCCTTTAATTATTTCCGTCTTTGGCTCCTCAGATCCGTTTATAAAAAAAAATGGCCTATTCGGCCAAATTGACAGATTTAAATGTACTAATAAAAAAAAATTATAATTCTTTTTTATATCAAAATTTCTTGTAACTTATAATAATATTCACATATAATGAAAAATAAATTATATTAATTTTTCAAGTTCTTAAATCGGTATTTAGATAATAAAAAATATTTTGCGTCTAAACTTAAATAAGATAGGATATATAAATGGTTTTTAATAAATATTATTTGAAGTTTGAATTTAACTATTTATGTTAATATATTTGAATTTTTTTGGTTTTTTGACCTTTTTTTCTAATTCAACATTTATAGCTGACAAGTTTGATTAGGAAAAACGATAAACGGATTTGATATACCCTAAAAAACAAACAATTGGTTTGAGGTTTTCCCCATAACTTTTCCCAACTAGGGGTGCCATACACATTAGGGCTTTGACTCTTTGACCCTAACGAAGCAATTGATATTGACGACATAATAGTAAGATTTGCACGCACGCCAGAGACATAGGTTTTAGAATAGGCTCTTACTTTTAGACATATCGCTACTGCCTAAGCAGGCCACCAGAAGCTTTAAAGTGGTTGCACATGGAATCTTTTTTTCAGAAGAAAAATACTATGCAAGGAAGAACTTGCAAACAGAGCTGGAAAAATGCCCATTTTTGGGTCAAACTCATTTTTTTAGTTTTACGTTAGAAAAAAAAGGGTTTTAGCTTCACGAAAAAAATTTGTAAAATTTAGGATTTTCTGCTTATATTCTGTATTAGTTAATAATTGATTTTTTTCTCTGTCATAAAATTTTTAAAAAACAAAAAATTGAGTTTAGTTGAAAAATGGGTTTTTTTCCAGCTCTCTTGCAACTTCTTGAGCCTAAGGCAGAAGGTTTGCGATGACATGTTTGATCTCTGTAGTTTACTCATAACTCTCAAAAAATTGTTGACCTAGGTTATTTTACTTTTAGGTAATTTATCAAATATTATATTTAGGTGTTACAAAAAAATACTTATATAAAAACACGTCTGAAAATAATTTTTTTTTAAATTTAAAATCTAATCAAATGTAAATTAATAAGCCATATATATAAAACAAAGATTAAAAAAAAACAATGTTTTATTTTATATGGTTGAAAAAATATATGAGCAGCTTGTAATTAATTCAAATAGCATAAAATTTATTTCTTGATAAATTTTTTATGATAAAATTTTTGATCAGAGTTTATATCTAAAATAATTTTGAGTTTGTATTAATTTGTTTAAAAAGTTTTTTTGTAACTGTATTTTTAATATTGTTGTAAACATTTTCTAAAAATTATTATTTTTAAATATGCTTTGTGTTCCAAAATTCAAGCTAATTATTTTTAAATTTATAACAAAATCATTATTTTCGAGAACATAACATGTGTTAAATCAAAAAATAAAATAAGGAGATAATAGTAAAATAAATAATATGTTTTGTATATTTATACTTTCTATAGTACCTACAAGGGCACAAAATAGTAATTTCGCATGTTAATTTTGTATAAATTGACAAGAACATTGTATTCATTCTTCCAAAAAAAAATTATTTTTCTTTGCCCTAAGTCAGTGTAACCTTTAAGCAACTTTCTGAATTGGTCTACGTCCTATTTTACATGCCCACCCGATATACTCCACTTAATGGTCATATATGTTTACCTTTTGTTATTATTGCCCCATTCGTCAGAAATTTGTAGTTAATAAGATTGAGTTTATGGGCAGCTAGGGATGAATTAACCCAAATAATCTTTATATGCAATTTATCCATTAAAGTAAGACCAGACACTCAAGATGATCCGAATTGTAAGAATAAATAAAAATTTGTTATAAAGTTTTTCGCTTATTTTATTAAGGGCGTGTTTGCACTTCCATCAGTTTTTTATGAAAAATTTTTACTTTCTAATTTTATTTTTTAATATTAATAACAGCCAACAATCTTTGTTATTAGCATTTATATATATAAACCTTACAATAAATAGCATTTTTTTAAACAATATTTTGAAAAATTTTTTACTTAATAACTTTTTACTGGAAAATAAATGCTAATTAAAGGACTAATTTTCAATTTTGTTTTAAATAGTTAATCCCGTCATTTCATGGCTAATAAAATAAAGTATTGTTTGTAATGCTATAGAATAGCCGGGATAGAAATAGCAGTATCTATAATTCAAGCCTACGCCCTAGTTTCTTTAATAACACAGGTCGACAAAAAATGGCGACCAATTTTAAACATATATATTTTGAAAGAGTTTTTTGAGCACATTCCAAATATCTTTTCCGTTTTTTTTGAATAGGTCTAATTTTTTACCTAGATGGGTTTACCTATATTTATAGGCACTTTTCGTGCCTTTAAAATAAAAATAAATAATAGAAAAATATATTTTACTATTGAAAAACTCTTATATTGTTATATAACTTTTTTAGAATTTACTTATCTCATTTACTTTTTTAAATATTTGATTTTAAAAAACTCAAAATTTCCAAAAAATACGCGACTGAAAGTCTGTGCTTCAAAATTTTATATATTAAAAAAGGGGCTACTAAACTCTTAAAGATTGTAATGAGTGCTGCTACTAATACTGGCATTATCTGCCGGCCCTTCACTTACTTACATATCGATGTAGTTCTGTGCTTCAAAATATTATATGTTAAAAAAGGGGTACTAATGTGGCTTAGTACGCGCTGCTACTAATACTGGCATTATATGCCAATCCTTCACACTTACATATCTTGCTTGATGTAGTGTAGTGTATTTAGTAGCCCCTTTTTTAATATATAAAATTTTGAAGCACAGACTTTCAGACGCGTATTTTTTGGAAATTTTGAGTTTTTAAAAATCAAATATTTAAAAAAGTAAATGAAATAGGTAAATTCTAAAAAAGTTATATAACAATATAAGAGTTTTTCAATAGTAAAATATATTTTTCTATTATTTATTTTTATTTTAAAGGCACGAAAAGTGCCTATAAATATAGGACATATTGAGGTTTTTGGTACTTTTAAACCCATCTAGGTAAAAAATTAGACCTATTTAAAAAAAACGGAAAAGATATTCGGAACGTACTCAAAAAACACTATAATATATATGTTTATAACTGGTCGCCGACATAAAGTTGTTATTTGTCGACCAGTGTAATTTAATCAATGTTAACACATAATTTTATGTATATTTTTAAAATATTTTTAATAGCTTTATCTACAAGAACCTAAGAAATATGCTTTTTTTGATAATTGGGTGTTATTTTTCTAAAAAAAGGAAAGTCATTTTTTTTATTGTCAGCTCTTACTATTTGTATACAATTTAAATATCTCTTTACGTGCTTACTATTATTATAGACGCTACTGTACAAAGTATATGAATAATTATTAAATATGATTAACTTAAATCAAATTCTCATCACAAATATAGAAAAAGATGTTTGTTGAAATACTTAATTTCACATCATGGCCTAATCTCATATATGTTTTACGTTTTTATTTTTCTCCTCTTTCGTCTCTGAACCGTTTTTCAAAAAATCAGAAAAATGGCTATATTAAACTTACTGATTTTTCGAACTCAAAAATAATAAAAAAAAATGAAGGTTTTTTTTAAAAATCGAAGGCCCTTTTTATTTTTTATGAGGAAAAATATTTATATTTTACATATAGGTTTTTAATATGACACAATTTATCACCAATTTTAAATTGAATTTATGAGGTGTAAATTTAACAAACTGTAATTACAAAATTAATTTTTTATTTTGATTTGTTTTTTTTTTTACATTTATGTAAAGTTTATATCGTTTTTAGCTAATTAAGTGTGGTTTAAAAGGTGTTTAATGTAAAATGTTAAGTTTCATCTCTGCAAATTACAATTCATAAAATTAGTTGAATTTGTTCTATTGAAAAATATTATTTTGTAAAGTGTAGAATCATATAATTGCTATATATGTTTATTAATTTTTGGTAAAAGGGTAAAAAAATTGCTTATTTTTCAAAACTAATCTTTAATAAACTACAAAATAAAAAACACTAATTATTTTGAAATATAATGAAAAACAATTGTCTCAGTGAGTCTATCATCAATATGTTGCATTAATTTTATTTTAAATAATTATATTTTCAAATTGTATGTGTACATTTATTCTATATAGTAAGACCAAACACACCAGATAATAAGAATGGTAACATTAATTAAATTATAAAACAGGGGGTCAAAAAATTCCATGTGTTAAATTTTTTTAATGCAGAAATTTGTGTGAACAAAGGGCTAAGGCTATTGAATTGTTTTGGATTTTTTAAATTCCACTACCGGTTGAATATTTTTTTTTAAAATTCCTTTTTTTATAAGAAAATGACATAGCGTTTATAGTTGAGACCAAAATTTTTGGTATATTAGACAACAAATCCTGCACATATTTATTAAGTTCAGGCTTATTATTTATTTATGTATATGGGCTTTTTGTACAGTTGTTATGCTTAAATATACGGTTTTTTTTACTAAAAAGAAACTTCATGATATAGTGTGGTTATATTAATTAACACTCAAATGCCCATACTGCTTTGTTTAATGACCCTTATATTACAACAAAAATACAAATTGTGTGTTTTTCATTACTAAAACAAACAATCAAAACATGTTAACAAATATCAATGTCACAAAATATTTATTACATAAAAGTATACATCACCATAGTAGCCTCATAACATATATATTTTAAGATCCTCTTATCTTCTGCCTTTTCAATCCGTCCACATTTAAAATGGCATTATTCAAAATTTTTATTACATAAATTCCTTGTAACTTATAATTATCATGCATCAGCATTTAATATAATATATTTTGCATCTAAACATAAATACCAGACATTATTTTAATAAATATTATTTGAAGTTTTAATTTAACAGCTTAATTGTTGTAAACATGCAAAAAAATAACAAATATTTGTTTTTAAATCTTTTTTATTTTTTGACATAAAATTTTGTTATTCGTCTATCTTTAGCTAAAGGAAAGCCACTCTCTCAAGAAGATCCAATATGTATCAATATATTTTTATTTTGATTCTTTCATTAACTTCTTCATATATATATATTGAATTGATTTAATTATTTACTATTTAATTATCTCATACATCATTTTAAGTTTTTAAATTTTTTTTGTTGCCGCATATTTTTAAAAATTATTATTCCATTTAAGAATATTTAATTAAAAGGTTATGTACGCTATATTGCAAAAATTAGAATTTTTTTTTACTTATTTGCATTTTTTTTTAAATATTATTAGTTTTAAATATAACAAGTTTGTTTATATACTAAGTGTTCTTATACACTTCTATTTTCATATTGATATTGTTTAAAAGATAATATATTTTTTTGCGTTTTTGCGACAAAAAATAACCATACTGTCAAGCCGTATCCGTCTTGACAAATAGACCGGGCTATGAATAAATTATCTTTCGAGCAGAGCTAACCGGGATTAAAAATTAGGATTGTGTTTAAAATATAGTTTAGTAGATACTCGTTATTTATTTTTTAAATATTTATTAAATATTTGGTTACCACTTGTTAAAACTGGTTTTCTAAGTAAATCTCGCTTAAAAAGGCACCAAAAATTATTAATAATATACCCCAATCCACCTTTCTACAATTTTGATGCCTTACTATTTCCTTACCCAAAAATCTTTTGTGCTCTTTAAAAAACATTTGCCTAAGTTTGCAGGTTTCGGTCGAAATTGATAAAATAATTTGTTGAAGTTTAGCTTGATTTCTTATAGTAAAGGTTAGGCCTTTTATTAATGGTTAAATTTCCTAAAATCAATTAGTAACTAACTTTATCCAATTTTAATTTATTGACACGTATGAAATTTTACTTTAAAATAAAGTATTTATACAAAAAGCATGTGCCAATCCAAGCGTATATCTCAAACCTCCGCCCCTTATCTTAACAGTATTCAAGATGCAATTGATTGCTCAGATCTGTTATTTACTCACATGCTCATTAATAAACACTCACTAATTGCATTAAATTAATAAAATCCGACCAAAATGGGCCAACCAGTCTAGTATAAAAATTAGAAGAGTTGAAGCTAAATTAGGAATTAAAAATAGCTGTGATGGTAAAAAATTTGAAACATACATATTCAGTTGTGTTCGGGCCGAGCTTAAATTAAAAATGTGTAGGGCAAGCGAGACTAGAATTGGCCTGTTGTAATCTTCGGATTTAAATATAAAAAATTATAAAGGTTTTTAGCCTTTGTTTCACATCATCCCCTTACTGCCGCAATTGGCATATCTTTGAAGTGCTAGTTCCAGTTGGCCTATGCCGACACTCTCTAAGTGTTTTTCTTTATTCGCGTATGATTAAATTTAATAATATTGTTTTTTGTAGATAAAACCTAAAACATCATTTCTTTTTGCGATTACTAGACGCCTCCTATAAGCCACTTCTTTATATCTGAATCAAGGCTTGCTTTTCAGACACCTATAAGCTTGAGAATTAAGGATGCCTTATTGTAGGCGGTAGTGATCATGCGCGTCGCTTGCCGGTCCTTATTTAAAGCTTTGACTCTTTTAAAAAATCATTCTACTCACTTGGGGCATACCATTTAGGATTTACATAACAGGTTATTTAGCCTAAAAAATGGTTTCACATTTCAAATCTAATTTAGAAATTCCTATATTTATTCAATAGTAGTTTTTTATCTAAAAAAACATTTAGTCAATAAAATGTTTACAAAGCCGAAAAACTTATGTTTTAGTTCATATTTCTAATTTGAAATCTTTAAAATCTTACTTAATTACCCTTATAATAATACATTAAAAACATTTTAATATTCTAATTATAGGCAAAGGACAATTGTTACGGCCTAATTATACATTTTACTTTTAAAAGCATTGGAGCCAATTGAATTCATATAGTTGTTTATATTATTAGGTACTAGATTTAAAAAATGGACGAATTAAATTTTTTTGATTTTGATAATTTTTAGTATATTGGAAATATATTTTAAAAAAGATTAATCTTTCAATGTAACTTTTATCTCGAAAAAAATGAAAGTTTGCTATTTTAAAAACTGCATATTTATGGATTGCGAGCCAGTCCAAAATTTAATTTAATTTAAGCCCTTAGAGGTCTATCTAATGTACTAATGTTTAACCTAAAACTGGCAACAATTGAATTAAGAACACGTGCAAAGTGAGTTTATATATTGGTAAAATTTTAAAATTCGATAAATTTAAAATTTTTTTTTAAAAATTTTTATTCCAGAAAAAGCCTTTTTATGTGCAAATTTAAATTTGCCAATTTTTTAAAAATTTGCGTTAAATTACAAAATAAAATTTTTTTTAAAATTTTGAAAATACAAAAATAAAAACTCACTTTGCACGTGCCCTAAATAAATGCATCTAAAAATATTGTAGATACTTTGAGTTTGAATTTAATTGGTATTCTTACACCTAGTCATTTTTCGTACATAACCTCTCAAATGTCATATCTTAATCAAATTATGTTTAAGGTAAGATTTAGATAAATAAAGGGTATTAATATGATTATATGATTGGATGCGATGAATGTCAGGCTTTTATTGCTCGCTGTAACTTAACCTGGTAAACTTGAGTCGGTTTAGTTTAAGTATTTCATCACTGGTGTCAGTAATAATGTCGGCCTTTTTTCTTTTCTCTTTGATACAGAAAAATTAAAAATGAAACTAACATGAATTAACCATCCCCAAAGAAACATTATTTGGATGTTTGTAAGTTTTAATCGGAATAAAGAAAAAAAAACATAAAAATTGTAATAAGTCTTGGACGGTCATTGTAATATTCGACCGTTTTTGTTTTATGCTCCTAAAAAACTAATTAAGTTTGTTTAATCCCCACTGGCTGATTTATGAACAATTAGGGTATATTGAGCTCTCGTTAAAAATTTACCTGCAAACTAGTAATTGCCAATTTTACACACTGCAGAGGTGTATTTAATTATCATTTATATTAATTTAGATTCTACAGTATATGGTACATATAATAATACATATAGGCTATTTGGGGCTGAGGCAAAATTAGTTAGTTATTAAACAATTGTACAAAATTCTAAAAATTATTATTTGATTTTTTGAATTCTAAGATAAACAGCTGCATTGTTTAGATATCTTTAAAAAAAATAATAAATATTTTAAAAATGCATTTATAATATTATTTTTTGACTCTCTTATTTATCTATTTTATATCTGAAAAGAGTTGTTTTAACAAATTAAACATCTTGTTTTGATCATTTTTAACATTAACCCTAATTTATTTTATTTATATCGAAAGTAATATATAATATAATGATAAAATACTAACGTATATCAAAAAATAAATGTATATTTTCATTCTAAAACATTTAATATAGATACGGAAAGAATAGGTAATTGAATATTGTCTCAAACTTATATAATCATGCATGTTTAGTTTATATAAGGAGTTTTTTTTGGGAAGGGAAGGGGGGTCGGGATGGGGGGAAAAGTTAATTAATGAAAATAATACCAGAATAAGCAAAAAGGCACTAGGTAAATTCTTAGCCTTTGGTAATATATTAAGCTAATTAACGCGTTTTATAACACAGGTCAACAAATTTATGAAAGTTATGAGCTAATTAAGAAGATCAAACTGCCTTCTTAAAGATAATCTTTTAAGCGTTGTTTTTCATCACACCTTAGTTAATTAGCTATATTATAAATTCTAGAATGATAAAATAAAAGATTGAAAATATGAATTATTTTTTTTGCATATTTAAAATACTCAAACTTTTAATTCAATCTTAAAATATATTTTTATTAAAATAAGTGTTTTATAGAATACGCGAAATTCTGGCGAAATTTTGTAATCTAGATAATAGAAGATCTATTTTATTTCTCATTATTTGAGTTAATAAATATAAATGACCAAGGGAATATGATTTTTTTTTATGGCACTCTTGAGGTGACACAAGATCAATTTGGCGCTGATCATGAATATGAAATAAGAATTTTAACTTATGCCTTAGATTTTTAGTTATTCGGTGTCAAAGTTGAGATTTTTGAATTGGGCCATTTTGGGCGTCTAAATTATAATAGCTATGGGTAGTAACAAAAATATATATTTATAACGAAAACATTCATTATTTAGGCAAGGGGCTATTTTTTTAAATATCAAATTTTTGCATTTTTATAAAATTATGGCTTACGTCATAAAATCTGTTTTTTGGTCATAAATAATTTGATAAATTGCTAATAATTTTAGGTAATAACCTTTTTTAGATAAGTTTTTTATAAGAAATCATTAATAATAAAAGAAATTTTGTAATTTTTTTTCTAAACTTTGGACGCAGTTTAAAATTGGAGGAATTGGAAAAAAAACTTAACCCAAAATTGTTATCGCAAGAAAATTTTTTATAAAACCCTCAATAAATTATTTATGTTTTTTTTTGTTGTCCAGTGTAATTTTCGCAATGCTAACACCTCACCTCTTCCCCCTTTATGACTTCATATATGTTTAAACATATTACAAGACAAAAAGTGTGTCATTTAAAATATTGTATTTGTAATAAATAGCTATTTACCTATTTTATATTTATAGTAAGAATACCCTCTGATGATTCACCATGTATATTTATTGAAAACAAACTTATGTAAATTTAACCTTTTAAATAACACAGGTCAACAAATATCAATAACAAAACCGTGACTTTTATGAAACATCAAAGAATTTAACTACATGATGGCCTTATCTCATATATATATTTTATTTTTCTAATCGGCTTCGACTCCTTACATCCGTTATTTATTTTGACCAAATTGACTGATCGCGAATATTCTAAAAACAAAAATTAGAGAATCTTTGTTTCATAAAAAAATTGGAACTAATATTCATCATTTAAAATAATGAGAAATTAATTTTTATATTAAGCTCGTAAACAGCATTTAAATATAAGAAATATTTCCAAACATATATACGACACGTTAATTTATCCTCATTATATGAAATTTGAATTTAGCAGTTTGGCTCTTGTAAAAGCAAATAAAAAATTTAATTCATTTTTGTTTTTAAAATTTGTTTTTTTGGCATTTTCTGTAAAATTTTGAATTTATAACTGTGTAACTAAGTTTGATTAGATAAAATAATGCACGGATTTGAAAATTCTTAAGACAGATTTGAACTCATTAGTTAGCTCAAAAATCTCAGAATTTGTATACCTGTGTAATATATCTATTAATTTTTAACCTAGATGCCGTTGTGGAAGGTATTTATTTTATAATAAAAGGTTCAGATGAGATATGTCAAAACAGGGCATAGCCTACTTGTGCTTTTTTATTCATAAAAAGTTTAACATTTATGTGGCTTGGTTGTCTAGGTATTAGACGAATCTGAATTAGTAAGTTATTAAAAATATAGGCCCTGTTGAATCCAATCCTTTATCAGTTTAATTAGGAATTTCGAATAGTGTGAAGGAAAAGGACATGTATTTTTTTATAATCTTTTAAACTTGACTCCAATAGCTGATTTCTTAAAATTTAGCGTTTAAATGTATCATATTCATTACTAAAAATGCTATTAAACTTTTGAATAACTAATTTTTTATTTTTATACAATTTAAATGATCACGTGTACTCTTGTGGCATAAGGTAAGACTTAAAAGAGTAATTAAAATAATACTTTTTTTAACGAGCGGATATAAGAAATCTTTAGTATGTATTTTAAGAAATAATTGCCATGTTTATAATATGTTTATGTTTCATTTACATAAATAAGCTGGTTTATCTTTAAAATGGTGTTAAGTCGTGACCATGTTACAACTACCTATAAATCAAATAATCGGTAGATATTATAAAACAAGATCTGCACAAAAAATAATATTGTTATTCAAAAATCTCAGTGTTTGAACTATCCATGCTCAAAATTAATTCTATAAATTTAACAAAAACCTTTTTATTTTGACAAATAACATTCAATATTTAATTACAAACGCTTTAAACTTTTAGACGCTTCATCAAGAGGTAATCAATTGATTAAATATATTTTGGTTCTGGGTTTTACAATTAAAATACATTCATATAACCATTACCTATAAAATATATTCATGTCATATCTTTTAAGGCTTAAGACTTACTTTATATTTAGGTTATACCCAATTTTACATCCTAAAAAATGTTTACCCAAAAATTTAAAAAGGTACAGCAAACATGCTGAATAAGAATACAAAAAAAATAAATAACAATTGGCTATTTTTTTAAATTCAAATACAAAGTTATATCAAAACTTACAAATAAAGGATTGCTATACAACTAGTTTTATTTTCTACATAGAGGCATTGGTATCCTTTTGTTTTACATTTTACAAAAAATAAATAAATACTACTAGACACGGCCTAAACGAGTATATAAAAATAGTTTTAGTTTTTTAAGATATTTTTTTCTAAAGGTTTTTGTTTATAAATAAAAAAATTTATAAATAAAAAAAGGGCTGGCTTATTAAACCGAGCAAGGAATATTGGGTACGTTTAATACTATTTAATCGAACGCCTGTTGCTTAAGCACTTATATTGGCTTCGTTTATTTATTTAGCAACTTTAAAATGGTTACACATGTTGTCTGTTTACCAACAAGGCACTAATGCATGGGTACCAGTCTACAATGCTTGCGTATAAGACAAGAATGTTTGATTTGAGCTAACAATATTCACATTTTACATGTAAAAACTAGCGGAAAAAAATGCGGCCATAGCAAATTTTTTTTCAGTTGATAAAAAATTATGTATGACATATTATCTTTCTCATTAGAGAAATAAGATTTTGTTATTTGTATGTACGTAGCTAGCGGTCAAACTTAAAAATTTTTTTAATAAGACAGGAAACATATAGTAAATGTTAACAAATTTTTAAGTATCGTATTTTTCAAATCTTAAATAAACATTAAAAATAGAAAAATGTAAAAAAAATTAGATTTAATAACGTAATTTATATTTTTGCATAACTTACAGCTTACAGCAGTTAAACTGTTAAATTCAATCTTTAAATAAGATACTTTTATTAATAAAATAATCGTGCCGTTATATTTTGCATTTTAGGTGGAAAACCAGCTCCTCAATCAAATGAACCAATATGTATTATTTATGTTATTTATAAAATATTTTTAGTTTGAGCTGAGAATTAATAATTGTTACTTTCAACGGTTGCGTTATTTAAAAATTGTTTTTTAAAATTTCTGAGAAAAAAAATAAATGACATATATAATTTTCTATTTAGGTTTGAAAAATTTTTTTTAACCTAAATGGCCAGGTTTTGTTTGCAAATAGCCAAAGTATAAATCAATTTTTTGTTATGTTAGAAATAATTTTTTTTAGAGCATGGGCCCCTAAAATATGACTTAATAGTAATTTACCAATATTGTTACACGGAATAGTGTTTTGAATGATTTTAAGCCTTAGATTCAACTGTATGTTCGATTGATTGGCAAATATTAAATTTTACGTTCAAAACTCCACTATTTAAAATAGTATTATAAAATTAGTTTTTTACTTTTTTCCTGTATATAAAAAAAAAATAATTTTCTGCATGCATCTGACTGAATTTATATTTAAAATCCTTACAAAATTTATTAAAGTATCATTAAAAAATATTTTATTACTTTGTAAAGATTTTATCACTTGCAAAAAAGGTATGCATGCTAACATCTAACGAAAAAAGAATTTTATTAGAAAGCACAACTGGAATTATATTTGTGGATTTGTGTTGTTATTAATTACAATTATTTATTACAATTAAAATACTTGCCTTATTATTTGTGAAATTTTTCTTTTTTGCTTATTTTCAAAAATCTACGAAAATTTGATTATTTCTTTTTGCATAATTTCGCATTAGAAAAATCTAAGTTATTTAGGATTGTTTGCTAAATGATCAACCATCTTTAAAAACTCTAAAATATCACTTTCTCCATTTTTTGGAATATGGGAAAAAATAACTTTAGCTTGATTTCAAACTTAGCCTATAAATAGACTGAGATTGGGATCATCAAATACATTTGTAATTGAAAAGGTCAGTAAACGAATGCTAGAATGGTATGCTATCAGAAAGTAAATTGCCATAACTGATGTCAGTATTTCTTAAAAACGGACCGGTGTATGCAGGGTTGCTTTAAGACTATTTGAATCGTTCATGGCCTCGTTTATTGGGTGAAACTTATAAAATAACAAATCTTTGCCTTATTTAATTTAATATTTGCTAATTGGGCTGATAAATAAACATATAATAAAAACGAGAAGTCTAATAAAATTGCATGAAAGTTTTTTGAATGGTTTTTAAAATAACCTTTATACGCTATACATATTTTGTAAGTTTGAAATTATTTTTTTAAAAGAAATTTATATAAAAAACATTTATAAGGTAATTGTTGATTGCTATTTATCTGTATACAGCCAGAAAATTCTATACAATAAACATTTTTGAATTATCATAATAATTAACAATAATATGTTAATTCTAATCTTTTTTCTTAATATTGTTTTTAGCATACTGTTTCTAATTTTTTAGAAATTTCTATGTATAAGAATAGAATTTTCGCTCTTTATAATTTCTTCCTACGGCTCCCTAGACTCGTACTACATCATAAATGGCCCTTTTTGACTCTACATATTTTGCAACCTCGAGAATACCCTTAAATTAAAGAATCTTTTTACAATAAAATATTTATCATCTCAATTTATTATAAATAAAATTTTAATAGATTTAGATAATACAAATGTCTAACTTTTGATTTTGAATAAAAATATATTTTAAAGTTAAATTTAGTTCAGTTGTAAACCCGCACATAATTATCCATTTATTTTTGTTTTTAATTTTGTATATTTTTTTTTGAAATTTTCATTGTTTGGCTCTAGTTTGTTAAAAAAAATGTAGACATAAAAATTTTATGACAGGTTTGATAGTTATTCGCTACCTATAAAATTGGTCAACTTAAACTACTTCCCCCTTTTTTTCAATAACATCTTTGCCTAATAGCAACATTCAATCTCGCAATTAAAAAAATTATCGCCTTTTATATGTTTTTCCGTTTGAACATATTTTTAGATATTTAAAATATTGTTTGATTCTAAATATCAAATATATATATTTTTTTGCTAAACTTTTTAATATTTATTGTTAAATCCCCTTATTTTTATATAACACTATATATTTTATATGTAGTGTAATAAATGAATTAATATGCATAATTTAATAAATAAACATGAACTTACATAGAAAAAACAACATATAACCAAAAGCTACATTATTTTTTATTTTCAATATTGGTCTTATCGTTTAAACATTTTTACAAATTATATAATTGTTGCAATCAACGTTATTAATTTACTATTTATTTTAAATTCTAGATGCCGTTGTTAACAGTAATATTTACGAAATATATTCAAGTTTTATCTCTTTAGAGAGTGGCAAGAAAGGGAACGGTGGTAAATTTAGAGACGAGTCTAAATTAAAAAAAATTTATATTATATTTTATTTTTAATAGAAATCAAAAATTATTATTAAGAAAAAAATAAATTAAACAGTCTATTTTATAAAAGAAAATGCATAAATATTAATAAGTGACCAAATATTTAACAAAACTCTTTAAGATTAAATTTAGCATATTTAAAATTTTCAAATATTTAGTTATATTTTTGCAAAGCCAAAAAAACTAGATTTTAATTAATAATAGAATTTTTAAAGCCTTTTTTTAAACCAGTTAAAAAAATAGAATTTTGCAGGTAATTTGTTCAATCAACACTCTCGAGCTAGACTAGCATAATTCTTTTAAAGCTTATAATTTTTTTTGCCATTTTTAAAGAATTTATTGTGCATTTTAAATTTTTTAAATCTAGAACCTAAAAAGAACGCAATAGGTAATGCAAAGCGTGTTTATATTTAATTTAAAATAAAATATTTTTTTGGAATTGTTATTTGGTGGGTTTAATATTCATCTAGTTTTTAAATAATTGTTTTACATCAAACGCATTTATATAAATTGCCATTTTTAATTAACAATTATCTAAAAATAATTTAAAAAAAACTATATTTAAAAAGTTATATTGTTTTTAAGAAATTTGAAATTTAGTTGGTTAAAAGTGGGTTAGTAAATATACATGAGCCGAAGAATTTATAATTAAATCTGGCTAGGCAGCTTTATTATATATAAAATTTTCAATTTTTTTCTAAATTTCAAATATCATTTCATATATGATATTAAACAGTTAAATATACCATATGAATAGAAAGCTTAGTCAAAAAAAAACTTTCCCCGCAATTTTTAATATTTCATATGCAAAAATTAGAGATCTCTATTTCTAGGCCCACACAAGCATAAATTTAAATATTATGGGATAAAGCACTCCTTTAGTTTCCCCAAAGGATAACTGTAAATGTATAACAATACAGAAGCCTATTTAATTAACATATCATTAATGAATAGTTCCAGATGCAAGACCACCCTCTCAAGATGGTCCAATATGTATGATTATTTTCGCATTTATTATTACGCATTAAGATATAGATTTAATAAAAGTATTAAGATTGACTTCCACAGGTCTTCGAAAAATATAAAAAACTCATATATATAAAATTTTCATCTTAATTTTTGAAAAATTAGATCACAAAATGTTTGATACAAAAAATAATAAACAACTTGTTTATTATGCTATTTATTTTATAAAACTTTTATAGAATATTAACAAATTCGGTTGCTTTTAGCGTGAAAAACTTTTGTAATCACAATTAAAGGAAACTTTTTCTTCGCCCTTTCAATCCGTTTAAGGTTCAAGTTATATAAAAACAAAAGAGTTTTTTAAAAATATATTTATTAAACTAAACGCTATGAATTTTGTAAAGTAAAAAAAAATATTTTTTCTTTGTTTTTATTTATCAAATAACCTTGTAATTTTAACATTTACAAACCATCAAAAAATTCAATAAATGAGGATGCTTGCCACATAATGAGACATAAATATCCAAATTTATATGTATATAACGTTGACTGTCAATATATGTTTAAAAGAATTTTTTTTAGTTTAATCATTTGAGAAAAATTTTGACTTATAAACTTCAAAAAATTTAACTATAAGAATTACATATAATAAAAACTTCAGGAATAATGAACGGCTTGTTAATCTTAACTACCTTACCATTGAGTAGCAAAAACAAGCATTCTTAATTTTTTAAAACATTTAACCTTTGGATATATATCTATCGTCTAATCTATTTTTACATATCAGATGCCAACTACCCAGGTATAAATTGCGTTTATATATTTTTTATAAAGTTTTAAGATTAGTTTTGTAGATTATATTTAAAATATTCATTATTTACTATTATTTGTAAGCACCATTTCGGGTATGGAAACCAAAAAAGTGTTAAAAATAATAAGAAGTTATAAAGCTGGAAAAAATATATTCGGTAGCATTTTAGTTAGTTTGCCAACTTTAGCACGCTTGTCAGTTTAAAAATTATAATCATATATACAATACCGGTCAATTTATATCAAACAACATAACTAGAAAATTTTGATTTTTTTTTAATTTTATTTATTGTTAAAAGCTATTCCTATGTTTGTTTGGGATATATTGACTATACACAAAAATATATAAATAAAATAAACTGATAATCAGTAATAAATGTTTAATTTACATATTATTTTTATTCTTTCAACTGTTGTATAAAAAATATATGGGTATTGATTTTAGCATATTACGCCAAACAAAAAATTTCAAAAAGTAAACTTTACCGCTTAGGTTCGCTTGTTTAGCAAAAAGCTAACATATATATTTTGTATTTATTTTAAGTGCGACCAGTATCTCAGGAAGATCCAATATGTATGTTTATATATATTTTTATGTAATAATTTAAAAAATAGGGCGGCAATTAATCACTAGTTTACTATAGTTAGTTGCTTTTACCAATTACTAATTAGATTTTTTTAGGGCTCTTGCAAAGTGAATTTTATTTTCGTAAAATTTTAAAAATTCTAAAAATTTAAAAAAAAATTTTTTTTTAAATTTTTTAAAAAATTTTTTGAATAGCACTTTATGTGCATACAGTAAGTTCATTTTAAAAATTTGTGTTTTATTACAAAATAAATTTTTTCTAAATTTTAAAAATTCCGCGAAAGTAAAAACTATTTGCAGGTGCCCTTAACGATAATTTACCAAAAACTGATAAGTAATTATGTTTATAGCAATCATTTAAGCTTTTTATCACTTTTCAGCTCGGACTTTCTTTCTCCTTTTGATAATATAAACTATATCCAGTAATATTTTGGATCAAATTACATTCAATATGTTAATTTTAATCTTTTTATTTTTAATCCATTTATATATTTCTAATAAAAAATTTATTTTATTACATATTTATTAACTGTTTTATTAAATTCATCATTATTTTAAAACTTTTAAAATTTTATTTTGTTATATTATCTACTATGAAATATTACGAACAAAAAATAAATATAAGTAAAATTAATAAACGCCATTATATAATATTTGTAATGGTCTAAATCTTTAAATTCTTTTCCATTTAAAATCCAAGATTTAGCCATCGTCTCATAATTCAGTTAAAAATATTCATCTTAAAATATGGAGTTTTGCTAGTAAAATATAGGATGGTTGTATTTTAAATAGACTTAATTTTATTACTAAAATTAAACAACATAGTATCTTAAAATTAAATTAATCTAAGTTTGCCTTTTAAGATAAGAACAACGTTTAATTGTTACCCAATAAACTTGTGATGGGCCCATTGGCGCCGAGAGGCGAAGGTAATTCCTGTGCAAGCTAAAAGATAACTTTGTGAACAAACTTAGCATAAATAATAAGGATTAAATGATTAACCCCAACCCAATGCTTTCTTAAAATATTCAAATATTTTTCACTCCTCTTTGCAACTCCCGGCACGTCTCTGAATAAGTTTCATAATTGAATTTATATTTATACTAACGATAGACGCTAATTTACCGTCAGCTCCTGCACGTAATTTTAATTAATGTCCTTTAATGCAAAATATAAAATTTTAAATTCACGAATATTTCATACTAAGTGCACGTGCGAAGTGAGTTTTTAAAATTTTAAAAGTTTTTTTTTCCAAAATATATTAAAAAAATTTTTGTTTAACAGTGCCTAATATAAATTTAGCAACGCTTTAAAAATTTAAGTTATATTAGAAAATAAAATTTCGATTAATTTTAAAAATTTTATAAAAATAAAAACTGACTTTGCATGCCCCAAGCTTTTTGAAAATAATTACATTATTTCTAATATAAAGTGCCACCTCGTAGAGGTAATAATATGCAATAATTTAATTTGTATAATTAAATTAAATGTCAAATGATTTGAACCATTCGATTAAGAAATAATTAAATTAGATAGATTTAATTTTCTAGATATATCAACACAGGCCCGATTATAGCTTTTCCATTTGGAGGGGGGGGGGGGGGGGGGGCAGAAAAAACAATAGAATCCATGTTCAAAATTTTTTAACAAATTAATAGAAATTATTATATTCATAAAATAAAATAAATAATTGAGCTTATAATAATGATATGTGCATTAATTGGTTTCACTTATATCCATTGCTTAAAAAGATATGAGATTTGTAAATTAATTTTAAGTATTTTATCATTTGGTAAAAATGCGAAAAAAAATTAAAAATATGATATATATGAATGATAAAAAACACTTATTTAAAACTTTGGATTTTAGAAAATGAATAGTAAAATAAGATTGATATTCACGAAAACAAATTGAATAAGTTTGGAAGAATATATATGAAAAAACACTGGTTATATATAACTAATAATTTATATTAGGGTAAAAATTAAATAAAACATGAACATAAACTTTAAATGCGCATAAAAAAATTGCAACCATGTCTTAAAATAGTAAATAATTAGCCGATTATAAGCAGTGTTTTCAATTAATCTAACAATTATGCTAGAGGTTGTTTTGATTAAATTATAAAATTCATCAAAATTCAACGCCCCAATTAATGATTTTTCGTGTCCTAGAATAACCAAATCACTTTTACGCAGGTCACTTCTTAACAGCTAGAAGTTATTATCCTTTTTAAAAAATAAAATGTAGACTCACAACTCGACGTTGAAGAGCCAATTAACAAACTTATAGGAAAAACTTTAAATAGATTTAAAACGCATCTTTGTAATCATATAAAAATTTAACAAAATCAATAGTAACATATTCTTTGTAATTATTAAGTTTCTTGTTAAAAAATTTTTTGGCTACGTCAATTTCTTTACATAATGAATTTTTAATAATAATACTTAATTTTAAAAGAGGCTCAAATTTATTTATATTTAAAATAAAGGTTAATCAAATTTAAAGAAATTAAAAGATTTTAAATAACTATTATCGGTAAAAAATCTATAATCAAAATATAAATGAATTAATAATATTAAAATAAATACTTTTTACTTCATCAATAATATTTAAAAAAAATTTTTAATATTTATAAATAAAAATTAGAAAATTCTTTAGGTATAGTTTTTCTTTTTTCCATATATAAATTATTGTCATATAAAAAAGTGTTAATATTAAAACAATTTTTGAATAGATTTTCAAATGATTTCTTAATTGTTTAATTTCTAACAAACAATTATGTATTAAATCAGAAGTTTTAAAAATATAAATCGTTCTGCATTATTATTGATCTATAATTATTATAAAATAATTTTTCAATTAAATACAAAAAAAAATAAATAGATGATTATAAATATGATCAAAAAACCCGGATTCGGCCCTGTGACCTAAAAAAAGTTTTTTTTATTAATATTTTTGTGTAATTTAAAAAAAAATGTGCAGGTAGTGACTTCAATGGGGCAACTGGGGTGTGGTTCTGCCACTAACTACCTTGATTGCATCATGTTGAAAAAAATTATGAAGGGAAGAAAAATTATCAAAAAAATCTTTCCCTTCACTTAAAATTTCAATACAATCTTTTACAACAAGATGCAATCGGTGGTTAAAGCAATAAATATACGGGACATGGTAGCTATTTTGCTTAGAAATACTTGAACACCACCCCCCTCCCCTTCCCGGGCATTACGTTGGCCCCATCGTAGCATTGTGCGATCAGGTTCTTTTGTTTTAGATTATATTCTAACAAAAGATTGATGACAAGTGAGAAAATTTCTTAGGCATCAGATTTATGATTTGATTTAACAAATATAAAGCTTTCTGTAAAATCAAATTTTTCTATATATTTCTGTGTTAGTTTGATCTCTCTTGCGGATGAGAAGTATTAATAAATAAAAACACTTATAAAAAAGTAAATATTATAAGATAATATTTTTTAGATAATTTTGACGGAGCGAATTTAATTATATTTGGAAGAAATAAAATTACTATGTATCGGGCAAATTTAATTTTTTTTTCGGGGGGGGGGCAAAGATAAAATAACTTGTGTTTGGGGGGGAGCAAATTTTAATTTTGGGGGTCATTGTGTCTGTATCAACATAATGCATCCATATTTTCTGTTTCGTATCAATGTATTAGGTTCTATAAGTAGAAAAAATTCTGCTGGCATATTTAAAATTTTAAATTTGTAGTAAATCAATCTAAACAAAAAAACATATTCATCAATAATAATTTTCATTTTTGAAAAAGACTTAGTATTAAGCTTCGTACCCAATTTATCTTATGTATTCTTTTTTGCTCTAATGAACTGGTATAGATCGCTCTGGCTAAAATGCAAAAAATATTACTTATATTTCATAGTTATTTAAAATTTTTTATATAGACATTTAATAGTTAGTTTATAAATGCCCAAAAAAATTAAATTGCCTTAAAATCCATCACCCATAATTGGATATGTAAGCTAATAAGAGGCTCTATTAATCTGTATCCTGTTCTGCCCCTTAAAACGCTAATATTCCCCATCGGCCGCAATAAAAATAAAGTGCCAAACATCTATTTATTTTTAGGTTAATCATTAATACTTTTAGCAGGAATATTATAAAAAGTAATGAAAAAAAATGCTTTGAAGGTTAATGATAAATAATTTTTATAATTAAAATGTCTGAGTTGGATCTAAATTTGTACAAAACGAAAATCCGTAAAATAACGAAAATTTATAAAATATTCTAAAATTTGTGATATAGTTTAGGGTTAGATTAGGTTAAAGTTTGTATATAGGATTTGACTGAGATAAATTCGGTTAAAATAGGTTTAGGGTGAGATTTGCTAACGGTTTTGAAGACGTTTTATATGGGTTGGGGTAAGTAGAGATTAAGTTGGGGTGAGGATAGATTTATGGGTCAGGGCAGCTGATATAAAACTTATGGAAAATTAGCATACCATTAATTTTGGATTTGGCTAATCAAATTATTTTCGTATCTAATTTTAAATTTGACTAATCAAGCCGTGTTTTTTTGGTGCCATTTAACACCCTAATGGACTAGAAGGACGTAAAGCTGACGCGCACCCCCTTCTAGTGTTGAATGTCATGTTAAAAAATGCAATAAAAAGGCTGCTTATACAACTTTCCAAATTTGTTTCATATTTTCATTACCCTCTACCCCCTTTTCCGTTTGTAATTTTAGTTAAGGCTAGTATATAGGGATTAGGGGTATGTGTAAAAGAATAAAATCCTCTAAAAAATTTGCCTATTTTTTGTAGAGTTAAAAATAGTATTAGAACAATAACTTGTAATTTTATACAAACTTATTATAAATTTATACAATTCTAGCTAAACATCCAAAATAGCCAACCATGATATAACTTAAAGATCAGGAAAACTATAAATATATATAAATTTATTCAGGGACGGGCAATATTTTTGCAGTTTTTATTTTTTTTGCAAAAATTATATTCTATAAAACGTAAAAAATATTATTATTGAAGCAAAAAAAAATATAAAGATTGATAAACTGAATATATAGAAATATTTAAATTATACCAGATAGCAGTAGTTCATTTTTATTTGCTATTTGTTAGAAAAATATGCCCACCCTAAAACACAAGGGTCTATCCGTTTAAATTAGGGTGTCTAAAGCTTCAAATAAATAAAAAATTTGGGCCTTTTATGGCTCTCATTTGGCTTTGGGGCACCTATATTTAGCGGATACACCTTGTTTTAATTTATATGTTTGACTTTTAAATAATAAATATTATTTTGCAGCATCTATGAGAATTCTAAGCTTAAATTGTCTGTATAATTAGATTATTCTTCGTATCAAGCTTATGACTATTAATTAATAAAAGATTTTGATGATTAAGGGGCTCAAGCAAACCAAATTAGTCATCAATATTTTAATAGGCCCTTTTTTCCTAAAACGTACTATAATTGGTAATAATAATTTTTTTAAATATATGGTAAAAAACAAGATTGATAAACAAATTTAATAATAGAATTTTATAAAACAGCCCACAAATTAAATTTAAATTTTAAATAATGTTTATCACCTAAACCATATTAACTAAGCGTTTCTATTTAAATGTAACATCTGTGTTTTTAAAATCTTTCGAAGTTTCTTATCCTATAGTATTATTGGGGCTCATACCAATATTCAGGTGCCAATTCATTACCATTTTATTAAAAAACATAATAATAATAATAATAATAATGATAATAATAATAATAATAATTATAGTAATAATAATAATAATAATAATAATAATAATAATAATAATAATAATAATAATAATAATAATAATAATAATAATAATAATAATAATAATAATAATAATAATAATAAGTAATAATAATAATAATAATAATAATAATAATAATAATAATAATAATAATAATAATAATAATAATAATAATAATAATAATAATAATAATAATAAAAAATAATAATAATAATAATAATAATAATAATAATAATAATAATAATAATAATAATAATAATAATAATAATAATAATAATAATAATAATAATAATAATAATAATAATAATAATAATAATAATAATAATAATAATAATAATAATAATAATAATAATAATAATAATAATAATAATAATAATAATAATAATAATAATAATAATAATAATAATAATAATAATAATAATAATAATAATAATAATAATAATAATAATAATAATAATAATAATAATAATAATAATAATAATAATAATAATAATAATAATAATAATAATATAATGCTTTGTTTACACAAAAAATTCAGAAATGAATAGTAAGTAAGCTCATATATTTTGAGTTAGAGTAGTAGAAGGATAGCCATTACGCACAAATATCAATTTTTAAGGTATCTAAGGCGTTAATCAATTGGGCGTATATTTTATGTTTAAATTTGACCAAAAAACCGGTTCTAGAACCTTATATCCACAATTTTGTCGTTGAGTTAAACCACAGGTCAATAAAATATAAAGACACCAAAATTTAAAATCTCTATTTTTCTATAAAACAATGTTTTACTATTATATTGAAATCCCCAAATAAGTATATATTGCATGAATTAATACAAAGTCATTTTATTACAATAAAGAACAAAATTTAGACCTACCATTCTTTTTTAATCAAGTTTTAGTTGCTAATTAAATTAGAATTTTAGACAATGCCTTATATTTTTAGTTATTCGGTGTAATTTAATATTTTTCCGTCTATGGGGTATTAAGCTTCTATATTATTAAACATATAATAACAAAAGTTTAAAAATATATTTAGACATAAAAAAACATTTATTTAACGTTAGATTTTGTTATATTTAACTTTTTTCTTTTTATAAATAAGTGGTCTTGTCATAAAATCTGTTTTTTGATCCTAAATAACTTAATTAATTGCCAAATTTATTTAAGCTATAACCTTTTTCAGATAAGAATACGAGTAAACTAAATATGCCAATAATTTTTAAAAAATTAATAGTTAAAGATATTTTGTGATTTTTTTTTGAACTTCTGAAGCGATTTAAAAAAAACGGAGGCATTTGAAAGAAAACTTAATAAGAAAATTTGTTACAAAGCCCTCAGAAAAATTATGGTATTTTTTGTTGTACAGTGTTTTTTTTGTAATTAAATTCTTTGTTAATTTGATTATAAAAAAGTATGGGCCGATGTTTCTACCATAGCTGTTGTTTAATCCTCTCCCATATATCAAAATCGTTACTTGTAGGATACATTTCTCTATTTCCTTTTTATTTAATAGTTATACTTATAATAAACTTCACCTGTAATCTTTATGTTTGCGTTTAAATTTCTTTTTCGTTTATTGACGTTTTAGTTTTTTGAAATATGAGTTTTATTTGTAAGTTCCAAGCCTTATTGATTTTCGAAAAAAAAATAATTTTACAAGGTGAAATTTCTAAATATACTCATTTGCTCAGGAACATAAAAACATCTATTAACTAATAAAATTCGATGTAAAACCCAAATTCATACATTAAAAACTTCCAAAAACCAAATATATACCCTATATTACTTTTCTTTATTTAAATTTATTATTATTATAAATTTAATATAAGTTCCGCTTTAAGTATTTTTAACTCAAAATTGAGATTTAATGTGACATCAAAACGACCTATATTACTAATTTAATTAGCAAATTTTATATAATTATTTCCATTCAAAACACGAATAGATGCATTGATTATTATATTTTATCTTTTTAATTTTGGACGAATATGGATTTTTTCAAAAATTTAGAAATTACAAATTTTATGGCCAAAAACATATATTAACCAAAAGTTAGATGATATTTAGAATAAGCCTTTAAAAATTACTAAAAAAAAAGTTTTTCATAAAAATTGAAATAAAAATTTTTACTCGCAGAATTTATTATTTTGGATATATTTAAAATATACAACAGGTCATAAATAGGTTTATGATGTCTTTTAGTTTAGATAAATCCTAGGCTCCGATGGATATGAATCCATCTAGTTCAAAAGGCTCTGATTTCTTCGGTATAGCTGTGCAATCAGTTAAAAGCTTCTTAGCCTGCTAAGGCATTTAGCTCTTATGGCTATTACTAACCGCTTAAGTCGCCGCGTCAAATCTTAAACCGTAAGCAATATTGCTTTTACGGGAAAGAGTTAAAGTTTTACGATCGTTATTACTTTTGAAACTGTAAATTTTTTCATATAGAACTATCAATTTAATTGACCCGAGAAAAAATAACTTATGGGAAAAAATATAGCTAGAATAGCTAAAGCCGCTTTTCATATAGGTGCTTTTAATCATATGATTTTGAGCACCTTATTTTGCGCTGGATTAGAGCAAATTTTTGCATAGATTTGAACGGAAAAGAAAAATTTTGTTCAAACGAGATTGATAGAAACCTTAGTATATTCGGATAGGATCATATTTAAAAACGAAGGTCAAAGTGTACTTTAAGAATTAGGAATATTGATAAAACAGCTATTTAATTTGCAATTAATGCACTTTCCAACTTCGAAAAGGTCCAAAAGTCTTGCTTATAAATTGAGTATTGTTCGATCTAAAATCCCCTCTATTTATCATTCCTCAATATTGAAGAATGAAAAATATAGATCAAAAAGCAATTGTAAAAGAAGGAGAATAAAAAGAAATCAGATATAAACCTTAAAGCTTTTATATTATCGTTGGCCAAAAAATTTATTGAAGGAAATGCAAATGATGATCTAAAAGTTTTGCAATGCTTATATTATGCCTCAACTATCGTTTATATGCGTATTTTAATATTTTTTTGCACCCTAATTTGACTTTAGGGAAGTGTGACCCTAAGAAGGGCGTCATACTTTATATTTAATATGAGGGAAATTTGCTAAGATTTAATGTTTATAGGGTCTAGGATCGTGATTATTTAGTGAAATTATATAGCTTTTAGAGCCTTTGCAAAATCAAAAATTGAAATTAATTATTAGATATTAAACAAGTAATTTTTACGTATATCTATTAACATTTAAGGCTTTAATAAAATATGTTTAAAAAAATAGAAAATGAATTATGAAAAATAAAGAAAATAATATATTAAAACTTGAAAATTCTGACATGAAAAAAACATAGATAAAATACAAAAAGATAAAATATTATATGTACAATAATCAAAACACTAATAACGCAGGTCAACAATTTTTGGAGTAAGTTAATTAAAGAGATCAAACCTGCCATCTTAGGGCATATCAAATCCGTTCACTGATTTTCCTAATCAAACTTAATCAGTTATAAATATTGAGAATTTTAAACCAAAAAGTCAATTATAAAAGATTCAAAAACAAAAATAAATTTTTCATTTTTTTCATTCACAATCTTTAAACTGTTGAATTCAAACTTTAAATAACATTTTTATTTAAAACTGATAATACATCGTGTCGTATTTAAGTTTTGAGGCGAAATATTTTGAATTATCTAAATGCCTATGTAAGAGCCTGTTATATTAATAAAATTCCTTATTTGTGATTTAAAATATAAGTTACAAGATATTTTTATGTGCAAAAAAGATTTATAAACTTTTTAGGGTATATTTAGATCTGTGAATTTGGTCAAAAAAGGCCATTTTTCGGTCTAGACGGATCTAAAGGCCAAAGACGGGAGAAACTAAGAAAAACAAAAAATATGTATATAAGATTAGGCTATCATGGGGATGCATTTTATGCTTTAATATTCACGTTGACATTGATATTTGATAACCTGTGTAATTAACAACATTTTATTGATATTAAGACGGCTACTAGATAATAGATGAATAAATAAGGGAATTATATTTAATTAAAAAATAGCCTACATTTTTTTAAGTACAAAAAATGCCAAGGAAATTAAAATGTAAAACATTATATATAACCGACGGCAATATTAATGATGAAAAAATGAATTTTATAAAAATAAAAATTGCATCCTTAGATGGTCTAATCTCACATATATTTTTTATTTTTCTTACTTTCATCCGTTTTTAGCTCCTTACATACATCCAGATTGATTAAATGGTCTTTTAAAATTTTGCGGTATTAAAATATTCTAAAAAGAAAAAATTTAGATATTTTTTTCATGTTAAATTTTCTTGAAACTTATTTTAATTCAAAAATAAGATTTAATAATTTTTAATATATTAAGTTTTTGCATTTTCTATTTGATATTACAGTTATTTATCCAGAGTCATGTTTGATTAAAAAAACGGTAAACGGATATTAAAATTCCTAAATTGACAGATTCGATTTCCGCCGTTAGCTAATAACCCACACAAATTTATTGTGTATAATTATAACATAAGCCTTAAAGAGAATATATAAGGCGAACCAGTTAATATTAAAATTCGTTTTACATATTTCTAATATAAAAAAAAATACTTACTCATCAAAAAAAAAAATTGGCTATTTTAAAATCATTATAACCAAGTTTAATACAAGAAATGTTCCTAATTATAAATTTTTAATTAATAAATAATTTTTATTCTGGTCTGGTTTAATAATTGGATGTCAACAGTCTCTGATTGTCTCAATACGCGTTTAGATGAAAATGGTTGATAGATCACGGCTTTTTTTAATAACCGGTTTATTCAGTGGAAAATGTGAACCTAAAAATGAAAATAAGGCAGGGTATTTGTGCAAAAGAAGGGCACAATTTTGTTCATGCACTTTATGCAATATCGCAACTTTGAGAGTCAAATAAGGTTTTGTTTAGCAGTCAACGAATTTTCAAGAGTCATGCTAACTAAAGAGACTAACCTGACATCTTAGGGAAAGTGAGTCATAAACATTGAAAATTTTAGAATAAATGCCAAAAAAAACAAAAGAGATTTACAAAACAATTAAAAATTTTAAGTTGAATAATAACAATTAAACTTAAACACAAATTCACAAATTTTGAGACTAAAAAATCAAACCTGCTATAAGGATTTTAAATTTTTTAATTTGTTTTAATAAAATCTAATCGCTATAAACATTGAAAATTAGAAAGAATTTTAAAATTTAAAGACAAAAATAAGTATTATGCATATACAGATAAACTGAATTCTAACAGAATATAAATTTAATAAAGCGTTTCGTATTTAAATTTGCTCGCAAAATATTCTGTATTTTCTTAAAAATAATGAAAGCACTTGCCAAAAAATTTTTTTCCTCATTTTTATAAATGATATAAGGTGCAAAAAAATTCGTATAAAAAAATCTAAAATTTTTTAGGGTTCAAGTTTGCAAATCAATTAATAAGACCATTTTTAGATTTTGACGGATCTAAGGATCTGAGCCGAATCCGATAAAAATTGAAAAAAACAAATATATATGATATAAGGCCATCGTGGAGTTGTATTCTTTTATGTTTCAAATTTTTTTTTGTCATTGATAATTATTGACCTGTGTAATATATCTATTTTTCCTATAGCGCTGCCTTTTCTAAGTTATTTAAATATGGAGCACGAAATCTTATAAATAGAATCTCTCAGCATTTGATATATAGAGTATGTGTTCCAAAGAAATTTAAGATGCAAAACTTAAATTTTGACGGTGCTTTCGAGGTAGCATAATGGATTAAATAAATCAAGTATAATGATTCTCTTGAAGCAAATTAGCTTAGGGAGAAAAAAAACAGCCAAAAAGAAGAATTTGTTATAAACAAAGGTCTATCATTTCTTTGTTTTTGTCAAAAACACTTTTTTCATTTTTATTTTTTGACCTGCATAAGTAGTCGTCAATATTCTGCCTGTTATTTAATAACATGAGTTAATGTAAATCCATTCTTGTGTCGTGTTAGTTATGGCAAGTTTCAGGAAAAGTTTGCTTAGGGATTCTTAAATTTGGCCATTCATAAGTCTAATCAACTACATAAGATTTTCCCTAGGCTCTTCGTAATGTAATTTATTATCTGATTAATATAATATTGGTTTATCTAATCCCAATTTGTAAATGCGAGGCTATAAGGCTAGGACGGTTGCGCAAAAACTCTGTTTGCTTTGGCTCAAATATCAATATTTGCAAAGTTCTTTCTGATTAAAAAAGTTAAAACATGTATTTTCTACCCAACATTTCATCAACAAACTTCCTCATATTTTATTTTGATTTTCTAATTTCCTTCTAATATTTAAACATTTTGAAATTTTTTTTTGGATTTTGAATAATGCCTAATTCATTTTTTACCATAATCGTAATTCTGGGAACTTTGGGCCAGTTTTTCATTGGTATATATCAAGTATTTAAATGTATTAGATACTCATCTATAGATAATATTTCTTTTGGCAAAATTATTAACAATCAATAAATTTTTAAGAGTTTTTAGCTGTTTTTGTATATCAATCCTGCAAATTTTAGATATCCGTCTACCACTAATCAAACTTATGAAGCTATATACATTCTATATTTTTGAAAATCAAAAACATAAAAGATTCAGTAACAAAAAGAATTTTCATACAACATATTTAAATTTCAAATATTTTTATAAACAACTAAATATATACTCTTATTAGTTTATATGCAAAATATTCTGTATCTCAAAGATGATGGAATAGCTTTATATACTAAAAAAAATTATTTCTCACCAAAGATGTTAAAAAGTTACGTAAAAATTTTTATGAAAAAAAAAATATTTTTTAATTTTTTATTCTCAATACATAATCTGTTAAAAAGGACTTTTTTATGGGCTGATCTAAAAAGCCCAAAGGAAAAAAACTAAGAAAAAGGAAAATATATATGTGATATGGCTATCATGGGGATGTATTCTTTTATTTCATAATCATTTCGTCAATTTGTTTATATGTAAAATTGAACACTGGACAAAATTAAATAAAAAGATTAAAGGGCCAAAAAACTAACATATTTACTATAAACATATGTATCTTTTAGAGACCAATTATAAGATTGTGTTAAATCAGAATAATAAAGTAAAATATGTTATTAAAATTTAGGCATCATAACTGTGTGAAAGTTTTTCCTTTTAATTATATGCTATTTGTACTAGGTATTTTTTTTGGGTGAAGAGCATTGAAGTTGCTATGCGGCGTCGTTCATAACCCCTAGGGTCAATAGGATTAAGCGCGTCTCTCTGCCAATACCACAATATCGAAATGACGCCGCACTCTCCGGAATATTATAGCATGCAGGCTTTACAAAAAGTCGAAGGCCAGAATCATTTACCTGCTAAAACAATGCCCCCCCCCCCCCCCTTGCCCTACATCTCTTGAAAGAGACGGCATACCCGTCAGGGCATAGCCCCTTTATGTATTTAAAAAATTAAAAGCCGTGTGCCTACCAATAAGCATTAAAGCTTATTTAATCAACAGGACCGCTCTGTTACACTTAATAGGCAAACTTATAGGCGCTATACAAAATTTAATAGGATTTTAGCTCAAAAAAACATAGTAATTATCAAAACTCGCTAGAACAACATATAATGTTTTGTTACAAAAAAAATAGAAAGGACATATTTAAAAGTATATAAATATACAAGTGCAGGTGAGGGCTAGACATATGTCAAAAACAATGTTTTTTGCAAAGGTAACAGGCCATTTGTTCACTTTATACAACTATTGGTGTAGGCTGATATTGTAATAAAGATAAAATTTAAATATTGCTTCTATAAAAGATCTCCGGAAGAAACAATCAATTATTTTCAATATAAGCCTTGCTTTTAATTTGAAATTTGTTAAATCTTCTAACTTTTATTTAGATATTATAGATGCTAGTCCAATCAAGAAAAGTAAGTTATTTGTTGCCTTTTCTTCACATTTTTTTAAGCTAAATTAATTTATGCAAATAAAAAATATGTAGATAAAATTAAAATATTAAATATTATCTAAAAAACTAATTTAATTTATCGCTTATGGTTTAAACATGAGTGCTTTTAGCGGCAGACAATTACTCAAAAATAGCAGATGTCTCTTAAGAATTTTAACCCTTAAATTAGAGCAAAAAATTTGTAGCTATGCCACTGTGGGTTCCAAGGACCCCAATTTTGAATCCCAATATCTTCAACAGTTTCAAAGCTATACTTTGTATTCTTTTACTTTAAAAAAATTATGTGATCTATGATTATAAATATTAGTTTTGTATATTCAGCATATCACAGTATAAAATATCAATAAAAATTAATATTTTTTTTATTAAATAAAAAATTTTTTCAATAAACATATTTATTAATATTATTGTTTATATCTTGTTATAGGTTAGAACATTTTAAAAATCATGAAAAAAATACTCTATAATAAAAAATATTTTGGTTGTTCTCAACTTAATATAGCTTATTAAAATAAAATCATAATTTATCTCATCATTTTATATACCTAACAAGTAAAACTATTATAAAAGAATATCTAAAATTTTTTAAACAAATTTTGTTAGTAAATATAGCCTAAATTTTTATTACTAAAGTGTTATATATTTAAGAAAAAAAGTTAAAAAAAATCGACCCATAATATATAATATTTTGAAGAAATTAGTTTTCAAGATGGTACTGTCCATATGGACCCGATAGGAATAGAATAATTATTATATTTATATTATGAAATGGATAGTTTGAACATTTAATTTAGACAAACACTGTTTTTTGTATTATGAAAAAAAAATATTCTAATGTCTTTTTAAGGCCATCTTCAAAAACCACAATTTACGTATAAGGTAAGGAATGCATTGTTGATAATGGATTTCGTTCTCTATATTGTATATGACATATTATATGGTTTATATTCATCTGTCATCTAATCATTTCATCTTATTACATATATAAAAGAAATCTATCATTCAAGTCCTTTTGCACCCCAACGAATTGAGAGAAGTAGTTTTATTTTAATATATTATAAAGACGGCAAATATCTTTGTGGAAAATAAGTTTTTGAAAATCTTAATACCGCGTGGTGCCATTATATATTTTATGTTTTCCGATCCAATGGCAAATACGTCACAAAAAATGGTCATTTTGGCCAATTTGACTGATGGGCGACCTTAAAAATACCCAAAATTCGAGACTTTTATATAGATTTTTACTTTATGTCTTTTATCAAATAATACGAAATAAAATTTTAAATTATATCAAGCCCTTACATAAACACATAGATTATAGAATTTAATTGACACTCTAACTTAAATTTAACTTAATATAATTAAAAATCGGTCCTTAAAGAAATATTATTGTAAATCTAAACTTAACAAATTTTAGCCAAATACAGAAAAAAATACTTTTTTTTAATATTTGTAGTTTCTATTTTATGTTTTTTTTAATATTTAAATCTATAACGTTTATAGTTGTTTTAATAAGAATGATCTTATAACGGATTTTAAACTCAACGATATTTTATGTAATTAGCATTTAATCTAATTTGACCATTTGAAACATGAAGTTTACACAAAGTTTACAATAATTAATAAATATTTTAAAATTTTATGTTTAGAGCAGAGCTGTGAAGGTCGCAAAACTTTGGATGATTTTTCATTTAATAAAGATTAACAAAGAATGTCATAAAACCAATTTTAAAAGCGGGTTGAAATAATTTTCAAAATCATAAAAAACCTATTTTTCAGTTTTTCACTATTACATAAAAGTAAAATTTTGAAATTAGAAAGAAATATAATTTTAAATAAATAAATGAATGTACAAGGGCGTGCAAGTTGTAAAGCTTGGGGGGGGGGGGAAAATTTTTTTCCCCCCCGGCGGGGAGGGGGTTGTTTTGTTAAAAAAAATAGAAAAAAAGGGGGGGGGGGGGGGGGGGGGGGGGGGGGGGGGGGGGGCCCCCCCCCCCCCCCCCATGAATACCCATTTTTTTCTTTATTCGATGACTATTACACCTTTAATTTAATACTTATAAATATTTTATCACTTCATTATTTTGTGATTATTTTAATATAATTTTTTGGCAAAAGATTACTAATATTATAAATTTTATCCGTTTTTGTCAAAAAAAATATTGATTAGAAACGCATTTTTATAGTTGGAAAACAAATCAAATCAAAAGTTTTAAAATTAAAGTATACTAAATAGGATTGTAAATAATATGGTACCAATATAATTGATTAAGATTTTCTTTGTAATTGGTTGTTAATATTTCTATATATTTAAAAACTTGCTGATAATATAAAATTTAATAATTTTTTTTAAAGCGGACCCAAGAGCGAACGCAGTGCTCATTCCTGAAAGACGTAATAAATATATTGATTTTAATGCATTTATATAAAATTTATATAAGTCATCTAAAACTAATAACAAGAGTATTTAGAAGTTAAATATTATTTTTAAAAAAATTTACTATTTTAAGCATAGAACTTGTATTTGGTCAAACATAATTTTATTTTTCTAGCTGTTCTATACTATTGCCAACAAATGTTTTCACTTACCCGGTCCTAGTGGAACACAAAGCTTCCACAGGTAAATCAACACACAGGTCAACAAATATCATGTCACAACTGTGAATTTTTTGAAGACATAAAAAAATTTTTCCCAAGATGACCTTATCTCATATTTCTTCTTTTTAGTTTCTTCCGAGCTCTATATCCGATCGTATCAAAGAACTGGCCTTTTGATTATATTGACAAATTGAATACACTAAAAAGAAAAATTTAAGAATCTTTTTTATTTCATATAATGCCTAACTTATATTTATCATATCAATAAATGAGACATTCAAGCTGTTTCTCGTCCAATCTTAAATTCAACACAATATGTTATCGGTTTTTAAAAATTTTAATTGCATTTTGATTTAACCAATAAGCTGTTGTAAATATGCAAAAAAAATTTAAATTTTATTTTAGTTTTTATTTTTTGTTTTTTTTTGACATTTTATATATTTTTAATGTTTACAGCTGACTCACTAAGTTTAATTGATTTAATCCCTAGGGCTTTGATCTCCTTAATTGGCTCATAACTGTAAAAACTCTGTTGATCTGTGTATTGAGCAATGGGTAAAACAGATTATTTTTTTGTTTGAACTATTAAATATATATTCTTATTTTGTGATTTGATTAAGTAAAAAATAGGGCTTTTAAAATTTCTTTTCTATTTTGTCCTTGTTCTTTGTGTATATTTTTTGTATTCAATTTTGACAATTTAATTGTTGCACAAAAATAAATAGGATCTTATTTACAGCGTATTCCAACCATTTAAATAAAAAAGTTTTCAGGATTTTGTATTTTAGACTGCTAAGCAGAGATGGCTAAAAAATATATGTGACCGCCAGGGCTTAAGCCGTATCTTTTTTCTAATATAAAATGTCTAAGTGTATTTTTGTATTGTTATATCAAATTTTTTTTTGGAACAATATTTAAAATTTTTTATTTAGTTGTAGAAGAAGCAGCTGGTCTGGACTTATCTAAGAAAAATGGTAAAGGTATAGAAAGTATACTTTATTAATAATGTTATATATGTTAATAGCAAAAGTTTTTTAATAAGTCTGGCAAGTGGAATTATTAACAATTATTGGATTTTATTTTTCTTCTAAAATAATGCTCAGCTAATGCAATTGTGTCTCTAGAAACAATAAGTTAAAAAAGGAAAAATACATTTAAGATATTATAAGCAGAGATTCATAGTCTCGAAAATTTAGTTGAATTTTAATTTTTTATTTAATTTTTTATATACCGGAAAATACTATTATACAAATAAATTTTTCTGGAATAAATTCATATATTAATAAGGGTTTTTTTAATAGCATGCTGAAGTTAGAATCATTTTTTTAAGATACGGATACTAATTGGAAATAATGGAAAAAAATATATATTTAAGTATAATTTCAATATGACCTCTATACAAGTTGGTAACTTTTTTTTAAACACGTTAGATTTATTAATAAAGCAATAATGGCTACTAAGCTTATTATGCCTCTTTTCTTATCATTTTTTTGTTCAGTATTTTGACCTTATGTTTCGTTTATCGTACCCTTTAAAAATGATTTTTAATATTTATGTGGGGCCAAACTTATTTGTTATGTTATGATCAGCGTATTATTTTATGTTGATCAATTAATTGTATTTTTGACAAATATATTCGCAAACAGCGATTAAAATAATTTATACGACATACAATATTCTCCTTCTACACAAAAAAATAAGGTTAATTCTAAAAAGGTTGATTAAAAATTTTTTTTATGATACTTAGCCGTTCCATTGCCGACTTTGCATTTACCTGTACCTAGTGGAACACAACAAGCCTACACAGGTGTAATTATAAACTAATGTAGCAAAAAACTTATTTTTCTATTATATCTATTAATCTTAAAATATATGGTCAATTCCACCTCAAATCGACAAACTTTTTCCCTTGAAGTCTCAGTTTTGGCTGAAAATTGGTACATTGGTAAGGTGGGTGCTGATAAAAACCTATATTTTTTTGACCGGAAGTGATTTTTTACTGAGACTTGAGCAAAAATATTTTTCATTTTTTTGCAAAAAAAAAATGAAACCACTTTGAGCGAATATATAAAAAGTGTTGTAACTAGAGTCATATTTTTTTTTATTTTAAAGATCGTAATAAGGGCTACCTTAGACGCAAAAAATATTATAAACATTTTTTCTAAGTTACTAAAAAAATTAAAGTCAAGTTTAGACTAAAATAGCTCAAAAAACGTATCTTCAAATTTTCTAAAAATTTATAAAGTATGGCCCTTTATATGTTAATAAACATATGATTTAAAAAGTTTGAGACCAGCATGACTTTTTAAAAAATTTAATAAAATCAATTTTTTGCCCTAATTTTGCGACATATTTATGCCCTTTGCAATATATTAGAATATGCCAATGTGCCAATTTTGACATTATTTAAAAAGCAGAACATATGGGCAATTATGTTAGAACATAATAGTTTGATTTAATTGATTACTATTATTAAATTAACAATATAAAATTGAACCTTAAAACCAAAAAAAGTGAAAACTTTGCCTGTTTTCAAAATCGACTTTCTGGTTAACCAGCATATCGCTTAATAACTTATAATAGCCCCAGCTTTTTTTATTCTATTTTGATACTTCTACAATAAAATTACCTAAATTTGCCAAAAAACAGCAAATTTTCAGGTGTCAAAAAACTAACACAGATTGTCTGTGCAAGCTTATTTTTTTAGTATTTTTGCATAATTAACTAAAAATATCTAGAATAATCAGTCATAATTTGCCTGTTTAAGTGTTAAAAAAATAGTATATATGTTATGTATAGAAAATCTTAAAAGAACGAGATAGGCAAATTAGAAAAAAGGAGTTTATAAAATCATTCCATTATTTTAATTAAATTTGTAATTTGTTATATTTATTAAAACATAATCTTGTGTTAAAATTTCTTAGGAACGCATTTAGTTAGAAAATTTTTAGGTCAATGCCCAAATCCATATGCTTATAGAATTAAGTAGCAGTGATATTTCCAATAGATATAGTGCGTCTATATTATAAAACTAAGATGGAACTAAAATTGTTGGTTTTTAAACTTTATTAAGGTCGGTTATATATATATTGTATGCCTTGTACTAAATAGCCATTCAAAAACATATTTGGCATTTGTAAATTATCAAAAAAGACTGAATTTATGTTTTATTTTGGGTCTGATATTTAGACTTAAAATTCATCATTGAAGCTATTTCTGCCCATTATAATCATTTAAAGATGTTTAGACCTAAAATTGACTTCTTTTATGTATTTATAATATCAAAAAACCATATCACTATGTTTCATAAAATAATTGACATTTTACGTTTATTTTATTGTTGATAATCCAAAAAAAAAGAACATCTGTTGAATCATAATATTCTAAATAGGCCAAATATATTCTATTTTACTTTTTTTAAAAGATTTAACGTTGTTAAGGCTGTTATATTAAAAAACTATTTTGAATAAAGACAAAAAAAATAAATTTTTACAAATTTTTTAACCTTATTATTTTACTAAAATTCTCCCAAACTTTTTTATACACAATAAATTTAACAAAATTTTTTGAATTTTACTGAAGATAAATTAGAATATTGTGTACAACTAATATTGTTCATCAAACTAAAAACGACTAGTATAGGTTAACAAATATAAGCATAAAAATTTTGAGGTTTTATTTTTTACGCCTTAAAATTTCTAAAAATTTGACAAACTTTTGTTTTTATTTCGTAAAAAGCTATGGGTACGTTGTAAATTGTTGGGGGAAATTTATATTATATAGCGATGTTTTATGTATAAAATCCAATTTTAAATTTTCAAATTGGTTTGGTAGTAACCCAGAAAGTTGGCTTTAAAGATAGCGATAAAATACTCAAAATTATTAATTTTTTTAATCTGAAGCTCCCTTTTTCTTTCCAAAATTGACAATAGTAATATTCAAATAAATCAAACTGTTATAGCCTAACATAATTGCCCCAAAGTCCAACTTCTTGTATATTATTAATTTTGGCATTTTTAAATATTTTAATATAGTGCAGGAAGCAAATTTTTGTCTGAAAATCAAAAAAAAAATTATTTTTTTGAATTTTTTAAAAAGAATTATGTCGATCCCAGACTTTTGAGTTCGAATATTTATAAAGAATATTAAAAAGTATATTTTAGCAATTTTTCAAGAAATTTAAAAAAAATGGTTTTTTAGTTAGTTAAAACTGAATATTCTTCATAAAATTGTAAAATTTTAAAATAAATTTTTTAAGATAATAAACACTTGCAAAATAGCCCTTAATGTCTTTTTTAAAATAAAAAAAAAGATTAAGTCTCTAGCTATGAAACTTTTTGCTTTATAACCTCCCAAAGCATCAAATGTGGAAATTCATCTTGCAATTTTTTTTGCCCTTATATCCATTAAAAATGACTTCCGGTCAAAATTCCAGATTATGAGATACCCTTAGATACTACCTCCATGCAAAATTTTCGCCAAATCAAAAGGGCTACCCCTTCCGGAATCGTTGGATTGAGGTGGAAAAAGAGGCCTAATCTCGATATAGACGATAAGAAGGACGAAAATATATGAGATTATGCCATCATGGGAATGTATTCCTTTATGTTATTAATTACTCATAAATATTTTATCACTTCATTATTTTGTGATTATTTTAATATAATTTTTTGGCAAAAGATTACTAAAATTATAAATTTTATCCGTTTTTGTCAAAAAAAAAAATATTAAAATTATGGAAAAATCAAATCAAAAGTTTTAAAATTAATTGAAGTACAATAAATGGGATTGTAAATATTATGGTACCAGTATAATTGGTTAAGATTTTCCTTGTAATTGGTTGTTAATATTTCTATACATTTGGAAACTTACAATTTAACAATTTTTTTTAAAGCGGACCTAAGAGCGAACGCGATGCTCATACCTAAAAGAGGTAATAAATAAATTGATTTTAATGCGTCTTCTAAAACTAATAACAAGAGTATTTAAAAGTTAAATATTGTTTTTAAAAAAATTTACTATTTTTAGCATAGAACTTGTATTTGGTTAAACATAATTTTATTTTTTCAGCTGTTCTATCGCCAACAAATGTTTTCACTTACCCGGTCCTAGTGGAACACAAAGCCTCCACAGGTAAATCATCACACAGGTCAACAAATATCATGTCACAACTGTTAAAAAATTTATCCCCAAGATGACCTTATCTCTTATGTATATTTCTTCTTCTTAGTTTCTTCCGGCCTTAGCTCTATGTCCGTTCATATCAAAAAACTGGCCTTGTTTGATCATATTGACAAAATGAGAATATACTAAAAAGAAAAAATTTAAGAATTTATTTCATATAATGCCTAACTTATATTTATCATATCAAAAAATGAGACATTCAAGCTGTTTCTCGTCCAAACTTACAACACAATATATTTTCGGTTTTTGATTAAAATTTTAATTGCATTTTAATTTAACCAATAAGCTGTTGTAAATATGCAAAAAAAAATTTAAATTTTATTTTAGTTTTTATTGTTATTTGACATTTTATATATTTTTAATGTTTACAGCTGACTCACTAAGTTTAATTGATTTAATCCCTAGGGCTTTGATCTCCTTAATTGGCTCATAACTGTAAAAACTCTGTTGATCTGTGTCTTGAGCAATGGGTTAAACAGATTATTTTTTTGTTTGAACTATTAAATAAATATTCTTTTTTTGTGATTTGATTTAGTAAAAAATAGGGCTTTTAGAATTTCTTTTGTTTTTTATCCTTGTTCTTTGTATATTTTTTTTTATTCAATTTTGACAATTTAATTGTTGCACAAAAATAAATAGGATCTTATTTACAGCGTATTCCAACCAATTAAATAAAAAAGTTTTCAAGATTTTGTATTTTAGACTGCTAAGCAGAGATGGCTTAAAAATATATGTGACCGCCAGGGCTTAAGCCGTATCTAAGTGTATTTTTGTATTGTTATATCAAATTTTTTTTTTGAAAAATATTTTAAATTTCTTTATTTAGTTGTAGAAGAAGCATGGTCTGGACTTATCTAAGAAAAATGGTAAAGGTATAGAAAGTATACTTTATTAATTATTTGTTATATATGTTAATAGCAAAAGTTTTTTAATAAGTCTGGCAAGTAGAATTATTAACAATTATTGGATTTTATTTTTCTTCTAAAATAATGCTCAGCTAATGCAATTGTGTCTCTAGAAACAATAAGTTAAAAAAGGAAAAATACACTTAAGATATTATAAGCAGAGATTCATAGTCTCGAAAATTTAGTTATATTTTAATTTTTTATTTAATTTTTTTATATACCGGAAAATACCATTATTCAAATAAATTTTTCTGGAATAAATTCATATAATAATAAGGGTTTTTTTTAATAGCATGCTGAAGTTAGAATCATTTTTTTAAGATACGGATACTAATTGGAAATAATGGTAAAAAATATATATTTAAGTATAATCTCAATATGACCTCTATACAAATTGGTAACTTTTTTTTAACACGTTAAATGTATTAATAAAGCAACAATGCCTAATAAGCTTATTATGTCTCTTTTTTTGGGTGAGGAGCATTGAAATTCTATGCGGCGAAGTTCATAACCTCTAGGGTCAATAGGATTAAGCGCGTCTCACCGCCAATACCACAATATCCATCGAAATGACGCCGCAATCTCCCGAATATTATAGCATGCAGGCTTTACAACTCTAGCAAAAGTCAGGCCAGAATCATTCACCTGCTAAAACAATGCCCCCCTTGCCCTACATCTCTTGAAAGAGACGGCATACCCGTCAGGGCATAGTCCCTTTTAGCCCTGTCGGGTACTAGGCAATAACTTAACCTTGACCAAGAGCTAAAGAATCTTCGGCCAGCATAATGACAATATATAATTATATTTAAAATTTGAGACTGATCAGAAAGCCCTAAAATATCAATTAACAACATATTATCACATTTATTTGAAGATATTAATTCATGTAAGTATAAGCATTTAAATTCATGCAAAGCGGAGCAGTGTAGAAAGAAATGAGCAAGTGGGTCATTAACTACTGATTTACAACAGGGACAGTCGAAGTCACTTGTAACCAATCTTAATAGTCTTGCTTTTTTAAAATTCCACCAATTACCTGTCCTCATATGAAGCAGAAGTTTGCAGACGAAAGAAAACTCAATGCAATCAATACTTTTTAATGTTTTTAAAGAAATATAAAAAGGGTTACTGAACGATTTAAACAATGTGTCGTTTTTATACTTACTTTCGCTAAGACTAGCTTTGTCAAGGTTTAGGCCAAATGATTTTGAAATAATTTTTGGGTCTCCATTTAATGATATTTTGTTTTTATTAAAATACCTAGAGCAACGCGAAACCCACATCCATTTGCGAGACTTAGGTTTTGATAAGACTAAATCTTTTATAAATGTTTTACTATATTGAGATTTTAAAACGCACGGATTTTTTTTTTGCATAAACGTCAAAAGTACTAATGTTGAGGTCTAAGTACAAGTGAAGTTTAGGCCTAACTAGTCTTTTTCCAAACCGATCATCTAGCGAATGGCTTGATCGTTAGTCTTAGAAAGCGGGGGCGATTTATTAGAGAGCCGACCAAATAATTCCGCTCCATAAGTTAGAATGGGTAGAATGACTGAAACATAAATATGAGATTTAATATTTATTGGTATGGAGCTGGACCGCAGAAACGGACCGTAGAGATGAATAGTCTTCATTCCCCTTAACGCCCGCTCCTCAATAACTTTGTCAATATTAAAATCCTCATTTATTAAAAGACCCAGATATCTATAGTTTGATACCTAAGGTATAGAGTTCCCCTGAATTGAATACTCGCATGGAGTTGAATTTAAGGGATTGTTTATCATAATGCCACATTTTTCAGCTCCAATTACCATTTCCCACCTATTAGCCCAATTTTCAAGATGGTAGAGCATTGTTTTAAGATCCTCACATGACTCTGCGCAAAAAACCAGATCGTCGGCGAATAATAAACCTTTGAGCTTATTGTCAACATTTGGGACACTAACTCCTAAATTACTTGGTATATCGTTGAAAATATCATTTATATAAATATTAAAAAGAATAGGTGATAGCGGACAGCCTTGCCTCAGACCTCTTTCTATTATGACCGGGTCTGAGTCTTTAAAAGGCGTTAAAAAAGCGCTACCTCGATACATGTCCTCAATTATGGCCAGAATTTTTCCCCTTATTCCTATAGAGTAAAGTTTTTTAAAAAGGGCTTGATGAGGTACCATATTATATGCCTTTTTAAAATCGATAAAGGCTAAATGAGTTGACAAACTGTTATACTTACGCCTAATGACACTCTCAAACAACGAAATGACTTGACCTATGCACTCTTCGTTCTTACGAAAGCCAGCCTGTTCTCTGCATATTAAATTGTTACTCTCCAAGAAGCTAACGATTCTTTTATTAATTAAAGTAGCCAAAATTTTAGAAACAACCGATATAAGAGAAATACCACGATAATTGTCCATTAAAGTTAAGTCACCTTTTTTTGGAATAGGAACTAATTTGGCGAGCTTCCATTGGTTTGGTACTGCACCTTGAGTATATATTTTATTCAGAATCCGAAAAACGCACTTACCCAAATATGATGATGGTGTTGGGGCCGAGGAGTCTAAGCTTAAACTTTTGAAAATTTCAGCTGATATAGAATCGGGGCCTGGGGCTTTGGAAGAAGGTATAGATAAAATTGCCTTATTAATCTCCCCCCATGTAAAAGGGGTATCTATCAGACATACAGAATTAGCTTTACACGAGACATTGGCCCACGCTTCCTTAGACCCACTGTGGCCAGTATTATCTTTGAAAAGATTGGTATAATATTTTTTCCAACAAAATTTATTGATTTTTGATCTGATTGTAAAACACCAAACGAATCTCTAATTGGGCCAGTACTAAGTGTACTTTGACCTTTAGTTAAATTTTTAAACCATTTAAAGAAAGCTTTTGGATTATTTTTTCTATCCTCAACACCTTTTAATAAAAATTTATTCCAAGCTACCTTTTTTTCTGCTTTTAAAAGATTTTTTACCTCTTTTTTAATATTCAAATATTCAACATAGCATTTTTTGTTTTTAGACTGAAACCATTTTTTATATAACCAGTTTTTGTAAAGAATTTTGTTTCTAAGTTTTTTTGACAGAAAAAATTTTATCTTTTTGAACGAATTTGTTTTGTAAGTTTTAAATCAGTGGCAACCTCTAAAATAGTGTTAGTCAAATTAAGTTCTTCAGTATTTAAATCTTGAGAGTCCCCTAAATCCTCTAAGACACTAAATTTATTATGGTGAATAATATTTGAATAGTTATCTTTTACCTTAGTATTTCAAAACCTGATGGTAGAGCCCAGTGTTATTTTTTGTTGAAATTTATCTTTTAAGCAAACTTCTGTTTCAATACTAATGGGAAAATGGTCAGATAAATTCCAAGATTCCTCAGTTAACAAGGAGAGAAATTTAAAGAATGCTTATTTACAATGAAATAATCCACTGTGGAAACTCTTTGATTTTTTAAGTGTTTTCTACAAAAACTCACTCTGGTATTTTCAACAAGAGTAAACATGTCCCTATTTAAATTAGAATTAATTTTGTTTACAAGAACCTGTGCCTCATCCTTTCCCATATTTAAATCCCCAATTATAACAATTGGCCAGTTAAATCTATTACTTTTTTTGACAGTACTGTTAATCAAGTTTTGTATTACAGCAATTCTTTCAAATTTGTAAGTTTTAATAGGTATGTACACTGAAGCTAAAATCAGAGTTTGTTTATTAAATATAGTTTTGGCCCATAGTATATTGCCAGAACTTTCACCTATTTGTTTTAAGTACATATTTTTGCTGCATGCTATAGCCACTCCTCTTTCTCCAGCTACATTTTTGTTATAAAACCCTTCAAGGCAATTAAAGTTATTAAAATTTATTCTCCAATGATTTTCCATTATGCAAGTCTCTTGTAATCCTAAAATTAGAAAAATACTTTTATCATTGTTAATTAAAAAGTCTAGCTCATGTTTTTTGTTAATTAAGCTATTAATATTATATGAAATGATTTTTAATTTACCATTAAAGTTAGTTTGAGTTGAGTTTTTAGAGTTTAATAAGAATTTTTTGACTAATTTATGTTTTTCATCACTAATAGAGGCTCTTAATGACCAGTTAGATAATTTTTTACTCCTAATCATTTTACCAAATTTTTTAGCAGCATGTTGAGGTACAAAAATATTAAAGTGACAAAATTTTAAGCTTCTAATTTTTTTAACAACAAATTTTACAGAAGTGTTACTTTCTTTTAAGATCCTTTCAATTATTTGATAAATATATGAGGTAGGATAGGCACATGGCCCTGTCAAAAAAAAAACAAAAAAATGAGATGCGCATTCGCCGTGTTTTGTTACAATCTGGCTTATGAAGGGCTCTTTGTATTGGTTTAGAGTCTTAGGGGTATTGATTAGCTTGAGACATGGTGAAATGTAATTAAGCTGGTATTTTTTAAAAAGGCTAATATAATGCCTCCCTAAATATACTATTGGTTTAACATAGTGTATAGAAAAAAATGCAATAAAGACAAAGTAAATCAAATTAGCTAGAATAACCCATAAATGCATAAAAATTAAAAAGTAGAGCAAGCTATAATTTGTAAAAGTTCTAGGCAAACCTAAAAACAAGCAAAAATAAAGAAATTTACCATCCATATACAAGCAAAAAAAATATTCATTATTCAAATAGATAATAAAATTAACCATTATGTTAGTACCATTAGTAATATAAGTAGCTTCTATCTGCGCTGAGTAGTAAGAGGTTAGTATTTTGAAGCGGTGAAAATTTATAGGATAGGTGCTAACCATATACAAACTAACTAGAATAACAAATAATATACCCACAATATGGCGCAAATTTGTGTTATTAAATTTTTAAATCTGTTTCAAAAACTTATATATCATTACATTCCCTCTTTATTTTAATAGTCCTAATGTAGCAAGTCATATATTTTTTCTAGAAGATCCCTTCTATTGTCATTGTTTTTATAAATTTATAAGGTTTTGTTTTTTACTAAATATGTAATTAATATATAATGTAGTAAAATAATTAAATAATTATAAATTGAAATATGACCTATCAAAAAATTCCATTTTTAAAATTAAAATTTAAAAAAGTGTCTTCCTCATATTAGGGTGCCATGTAATTCAACAACCGCTTTTTTCTGTTGCAAAATTTAGTATATTTTTAAACCTAAAACTGACCTTAATCTTAACCCAAAAAATTAATTAAATCCTAACCCTAATCTTTAAATAACCTTAGCCTAACTTCCTAACTCTAAAGCTCGAAATCCAAAGCTAATAGATAGATGTAAAATCGGTAAAAATGTAAGGTATGTGTATTTTTGCACGTGTGCCATACCTATTTAGGGCCTCAACGCTTATGATTCCAGTCTCTGAGTTGTGACATTTGCTCAAAGGCTAATGCCATAGTTTGGTTGGGTTCACAATTATGGCATGTATGTAGTTTTGGTCTTTTGTCATTCGATTGCAGATATGAAAACGTACTGGTACTAAATTTAATTGTAATATGTGCTATTTAAAAGAAAAATGGCTGCCTAGACATGTTTATAACAATTGAGCTATAGAGGTTCACCTTAAGGCCAGCACAATGGTCTCTGGTTTTTTAGTAAGAGTCGTAGCTAGGATATTAGAAAAAGTGAGGCACTGCCAAATGTATGCTGCCGCTTTTGACGGCAGGCTTAGGCAATTTATTGATTATTTATTTTGGGCGTTTGTTGTTAGTCAAACTTCTATTTAATATGTTATCTTATTGAAGTACAATTATTGAAAAAAAACATAAAAAATACACACAACATTTCACCAGTATATTAAAAATGTTTATTTAATTTTTCATAATTGTTGTTAATTTCAATAAAATTGATACCAAAACAACAGTATCTATTAGAAATTGAATTATATATTATATTTGTAAAAGAGTGTGAAAAAACTTACAACGAACATTTAATAAAAGAGGTATATAAATTTTCCATTTAAATTATTTTAGGCTACTATGTCACGAACCATGCGCCTGCACGGTTAATTTTTTAAGCAAATATTAATTAGCTTAAAACGTAACAAAATAATTTTTTTGACTTGGAATAACAATTTCTTTAACTGATGCTTTGTCTGATTTGAATCATTTGGAAGTATTTTTAAAGTAGAATCAAAATGTGACCAAAAAAACGTTACACGAATTTTTAAGGAAAGTAGCCTTGTTCATTAATTAGTTTATGTATTAAAAAAAGTCTAGTTTTGATGTAATTTTTATTATTACCAGCAATCGATAAAATTTTTCTACTAAACAAAAGTCAAATAGATCGGTTGTCATGGCTGATCAAAAGTTAAATTTTATACGATCAGCTGTGCATATAAATTGTTATTAGGTCATTGACACTTTCCAATAACATTGCATTAAAGCAAATAATAGTTTTTCGTTATTTTTTTTCCAATACTCTCTCCAAATTTCAAAATAGTTTTTAATAATATAAGCCCCATTATATTTTTTACTTTTTTTTTCATTCTACTTCTAGGCTTTTACATTTTAAGATTAAATTTGGATTGGTTCGTTAAAAGTTTGTATTATAACCACTAGTAAGTGATGAAAATTCCATCACGGATCCAGGATAATAGCTCATTTAAAAAATGTTTAATTTAAAATTCAAGATGGGCGCAAATACTGAAGTGGAGTCCGCCCCTTCCTCCCTTTTCTAAAAACGTTACGACTCTTGTGTCACTATGCTTATCTGAGAATATTGACAAATTATGTCCTAGGCTAACAATTATTTAAAAATTGTCAAAAGTTTGATGTTATTATTTAATATTCGTACCTCTTTTGTTTAACCCCATAACAGACTCATTAAAAAAAGGCCTTAATATCAAGCAAAAATTTTTGATTATGTATATGGACTGGTAAAGGGCTAAACTTATTTTTTTTATTCATTCTTTGGCTATAATTGCCTAATCATGAACAATAATTTTTATGTACGATGTTAATAGTTTTTTGGGTGGGGATGGGTTATAAAAAATTGCTTGTTTGATTTTAAAGCTTGTTTATAAATAGATTGAAATTTAAATCATTAAACACACTAGTAATTTCTGAAGAACAGATGGATTAGTGCATATATGATTTTATGAAAGAGTAAATCATTGTTCTCAATGGTGTCGGTATTTATTCAATAAACCGGTGCATGTAGGGTTAAGAGTACCTGCTAAAAACCCACCTCCTCACAACCTCCTCATCTCTAAGGCCGCCATACCAGTTTATTAATGAACGTTAGCTGAGCAATAGATATTTTGAGAAAATTATGGAATTGATCAACACCGTAAACGTTTCAAGAATATTTCGCACAATTATTTTCCACAAATTGCCAGTTTAGGCTAAATAATTATTGAATATATACATTTAATTCACCTGAAGTTGTATATAATTTTTATTTTAATTTTTAACATAAAAACTTGTGCCCTATAAAATTTCTTCACCCATAGAATATTTAATATAAATGGGAGAACCTGGTCAATAAGAAAGATTAGTAAAAAGATAAAACAATTAAACTAAAATTCTAGCCTCTGGCCAGATAAAATTTAAAATATTAATTTGAATAACATCTAGACAGTTTAATGTTTGACAAAAAAATTTATTTCAATCTTAACATTTTTTCTGGGCAGCAACTTACATATGGATTCAATAGTATTAAATGTGTCTCTCCGACAATACCATATAATAGGATTTCTTAAAACACCGCATTTTCTGGCATATTGCAGCTTGCAGGCTCCCTGACAATCATTTCCTTGTACAATGTCTGCCCCCCCCCCCCCCCCCCCCGTTTTAAATTTCTTTGAAAAGACGATTTAGCGGTATAACATCAAATTTGTAAAGATTTTTTGATGGTTGTGAAAATAACAATTAAAAATATTATTGCCCATTTATTGATATTAAATGATTTAAATTACAATTACTATTAATATAATTATAAATGAAAATTCATTATAAAAAAAATGTAATAATAAATTTAATTATTGACTTATTAATAAAATTAGAAAAGATAGATTAAATAATTAAAAAAATAATTTACACAAATGTTTTGTAGTGTGTTGCAAATATTGCCTATAAAAGCATATAAGGCAAAGGATTTAGATCATTAATATTGTACAAACATTAAGGAATACATTCCTGGCCAAATATCGTTTATATGTAAACAAGGGAAATATTTATTAAGTAAATGACGTAATTTTTTGTCTTTTTTCCTACAAAATAATTTCTAGGCACACGAATCTAAAAAGCAACGACATTAAAGGCATATAAGGTAGGTCAACTAACTGCTATACAATGTGAGGCAAATGGTAGGGAAAATTAGCTGCAAGACATATCTCAGGGTATATAGACATGATTCTCCAGTGGAAGGATATAGCGTCCAAGCCTGTCTAAACACAAGATCGAAAAAAATTAATTATGTGAAAAAGAAGTAACATTCACATACTATTGCAAAATAAAATTAAATGTTAAGAGAATATAAGCCTAAGTACGGCTGAAATTATATAGATGGATTAAAACGTTCTAAATTTAATCTAATAAAAAAAACTTTTCTTATGCTTAATTTAGTTTAGATAACAATTACACAAGTCAGCAAATTTTTTTTAGAGTTTTGAGTTAACTACAGATATTAAATATTACATCTTAGATATAAGGCGTTTACCATTTATTGGTATTGAACTTTGCAAGTCACTATAATCATTGAATATTTTAATAGTGTTAAATATCAAATAAAATTTTCAAAAATAATTTAACAGGTATACTGTTTAATTTAAACTTCTAATAATGTCATGTGATGATATATCTTGGATCTTTAAAGCATTCAAGAGGTTAATCTGTCAATTTAGACAAAAAAAACACATTTTTTGAAATGGCGGAACCAAATATTCAAAGGCGAAAGTAACTATTGAAACAGAAATAAGATTTTTAAACTAAAGTAATTCCATCTCCATTTTTGCACAAATTTTTTACCCTTTTTTCAAATCAAATATTTTAGTCAAACAAAAATGATACGAAAATATAATTTAAATATAATGTTGGAATTAAATACATACCATTAATAATACTTTTGTTTTAAATAATTAAGCTTCACATAATTAAGTCTATGTGTAAATGTAAGAGCTTGAATTACTTACCTTTATTTATCATTGATTAAAATTATATATTACACAATTAATATTTAAAAAAATACATTTTCTTTTAATGGTCGAGGTCTCAAATCAGTCATTATGGCCATATTTTGTAAATTAGCCAAAGGCAAAAAAATTTAGATGAAAAAATATACTAGATAAGGCCATCATAAGGATTTGTTTTAATTGGTAAAATATTTTTTTTCCCGACATTGATATTTATCGATATGGTTTATAAGTAATTGTCCCAAATATTGTAAGGGTTTTTCTAATAGAGAAGATTATGTATATCCTGGTCTCGGGTTAAAAATTACGGCATGCTACAGGAAAATTGTTTGCCTAAAGACTTATTATTGGGCATACGTCTTCACTACTAACATAAAATTTCCCCTGAGGCCCTTGCTGGAAAGAATTTCCATCCGTATCTACATAAATATTGATTTAGCTAATCCCAATTTGTAAATGCGCTTTAAGCTTAAATATTAAGACGAATGCATAAAACAAAAAAATTATGTATTTGCTTTGGTTATTACCCAATATATGCTAAGATATATTGCATGATAGAAGCACGGCAACTTTTTTACCTAACAGATTATCAACATAATTCTTTGGATTTTTTTGATTTTATTTTTTTTTTATATATTTTTTAAAAAACTTTTTTTGGTTTTAAATAATGCCTAAATTGATTTTTACAATATTCGTAATTCTGGGAACTCTGGGACAATTTTTCATTGAAATATCTGGTATTTAATTAAATGTATTGAATACAAATCTAAAAGTAATATTTACTTGTTTTGGCAAAATTTTTTAATAATTTCAATATAAATTTGGACAAAATTTCTTAAATATTTGAAAAATTATAAGGGCCAAAAAATTAAAACATTTTTCACATAATTACATGTAAGAGTGACCAATTATAAGGTTGTATTATATTAAAAATAAAAATTTAAGTATTTTAATTTTAGGCATCTAATTAATATAATTAACCCGTTGACTTTATAATACAAGGATATGTTATTTGTACTAGGCCATTTTAAAAAATGTGTGCTTATATACCAATAAGCTTTAAAACTATAAGGGCTGCTCTATTATCTTAGGACACACTATTTTAAGGAGCTAAATATTTTAAATTTTTAAGTAGCTCAAAAAACATAAAATTTATCAAATTTCGCTTGACATCCCTAAACATTGCATTGACCATCTATATAAAACAAACAAAATGTCTTTTTTATGTTTACCATTGCAATTAATAATTTTTTTAAAAAGATATAAAAAAACGGGGTTCAGTGTATATGTACAATACGGCATATAATAGTCTCAGCCATATTCTACATAGAATAATTTTTTGCATTGGAAAAAAGAAAACTAAATTGTTGTTCCGGAAGAAACAAATAACATTTTTAGCCCATTCGTTTGCCTTTAATTTTGAATCAAATAAATCTGTTAATGCCTAATCCTTATTTTTTTATACATAATTCTAGATGCTGGTTTAACCACTAAGCAGAGTAAGTTATATCCTATACGTTGTATTTTTCTAAAGCTTAATAAATTAAGCAAAAAAATATATGGAAAATTATAAAGATAAATTTTTAAATATTACTTAATTCACTAAATTAAATTCTTTAAAATAGAAGCCAAATTTTTTAGGTTAAATTATTTTATTTATTACACAGGTCAACAAATTTTTAAGAGTTATTAGCTAACTACGGAGATCAAACCTGCCATCTTAGGGATTTCAAATCCGTTAACCGTTTATTTAATCAAACTTATTTAGTCAGCTATAAACATTGAAAATTTTAAAAATATGCCAAAAAAACTAAAAAGAGTTAACAAAAATAATTTAAATTGTTTTTATGCATATATACAAGAGCTTAACTGTTTAATTCAAATCAAATAACAAATATTTCGAATTACCTAAATGCTGATGTAATAGCTTGTACTAAATTTTTTTTATTTCTCGTTAGTTGAATTGATAAATATAAGTTACAAGGAATTCTTATAATAAATAAAAATAATAATTTTTTTCGTTTAAGAGTACTCTCTAATCTGTCAATTTGGTCAAAAACCATTTTTTCGGACCGATGTTAAGAGCGAAGCCGGAAATAACTAAGAAAAACGCAATATATATATGGTCAATTCCACCTCAATCCAACAAATCCGGGAAGGGTACCCCTTTTGATTTGGCTAAAATTTTGCATGGAGGTAGTATCTAAGGGTATCTCATAATCTGGAAATTTTTTTTGACAGAAAGTGATTTTTGACGGAGATAGGGGCAAAAGAAAAAAAAATTGCAAGGTGAATTTTTACATTTGATGCAACTTTGGGAGGTTATAAGTCAAAAAGTATTATAGCTAGAGACTTAATTTTTTTTTATTTTTAAGAGGACAATAAGGGCTATCTTGCATGTGTTTATTATTTTAAAATTATTTTTTTAAAATTTTACAATTTTGTAAAGAACATTCAATTTGATATAACTAAAAAAACGTATTTATGGTCAATTCCACCTCAAATCGACAAACTTTTTCCCTCGAAGTCTCAGTTTTGGCTGAAAATTAGTACATTGGTAGGGTCCTTGGGTGCTGATAAAAACCTAAATTTTTTTTGAGCGGAAGTGATTTTTGACCGAGATATGAGCAAAAATATTTTTTATTTTTTTGCAAAAAAAAAATTTGAGGCAACTTTGCGCGCGTGTATCATCAAAAGTATTGTAGCTAGAGTCATAATATTTTTTTTATTTTGAAGATAGCAATAAGGGCTACCTTGGATGCAAAAAATATTAAAAAAAAATTTTTTTAAGTTACCTAAAAATTAAAGTCAAGTTTAGACACAAATAGCTCAAAAAACGTATCTTTGAATTTTCTGAAAAATTTATATAATATGGACCTTAATAATGTTAATAAATATATGATTTAAAAAGTTTGGGACCGGCATGACTTTTTACAAAATTTAAAAAAATCAATTTTTTGCACTAATTTTGGGACACATTTATGCCCTTTGCACTATATTAGAATATGCCAATGTGCCAAATTTGACAGTATTCAAAAAGCAAAACCTATGGGCAATTATGTTAGACCATAATAGTTTGATTTAATTGATTACTACTATTACTAAATTTACAATGAAAAAGTGAACCTTAAAACCGAAAAAAGTGAAAAATTTGCCTGTTTTTAAAATCGACTTTCTGGTTAACCAGCCAACCTTTTTTTAATATTTAACATTTATTTTATAGATAAAATATTGCTTAATAACATATAATAGCCCCACCTTTTTTCACTCGATTTTGACGCTTCTACAATAAAAATACCAAAATTTGCCAAAAAACAGCAAATTTTCAGGTGTCAAAAAACTAACGCAGATTGTATTCGTCTGTGCAAGCTTATTTTTTTATTATTTTGGCAAAATTATCTAAAAGTATCTAGAACCTATATAATCAGTCATATTTTGCCTGTTAAAGTGTTAAAAAAATAATATATATGTTATGTATAGAAAATCTTAAAACTAGATAAGTAAATTATAAAAAAATGATATTATTAAATCATTTCATTTTTTTTATTAGATTTGTAATTAAATGTATTTATTAAAACACATTTTTGTGTTAAAACTCTTAAGGAACGCATTTAGTTATAAAAAACTTTAGGTCAATGCCCAAATCTATATGCCCATAGAATCAAGTAACAGTAATATTTCCTCTTTCTTTAATAGGTTTAGTGCGACTATATTATAAAACTAAAATGTAATTGGAACTTAAATTTTTGGTTTTTAAACTTTATTAAGGTCAGATATATATGGCGTTCCTTGCTCTAAATAGCCTTTCAAAAACTTATTTGGCATTTGTAGAAATTAGTAAAAAGGACTGAATATCTATATTTTGTTTATATTAAATTGGGTCTAATATTTAGTCTTAAAATTCATCATTGTAGCTAATTCTGCCCGTTATAATCATTTAAGGTTGTTTAACCTTAAAATTGACTTCTTTTATGTAGTTATAATATCAAAAAAACCATATAACTATGTTTCATAAAATAATTGACTTTTTACGTTTATTTTAAGTTTGTTGATAATCATAAAAAAAGAAAATCTGTTAAATTATAATATTCTAAATAGGCCAAATATATTCTATTTTACTTAGTTTTGTCAGAATTAACGTTGTTGAGGCTGTTTTATTTAAAAACTATTAAATAATAGAAAAAAATAAATTTTTACAAATTTTTTAACCTTATTATTTTTTCTAAAATCCTCTTAAATTTTTTTTTTTTCCAATAAATTTAACAAATTTTTTGAATTTTGCCGAGGATAAATATTGAGAATTATGTACATATTCTAATATTGTTGATCAAACTAAAAATGACTAGTAAAAGTTAACATATATTAGCATAAAAATTTTAAGTTTTTATTTTTTACACCTTAAAATTTCAAAAACCTGGCAAACTTTGGTTTTTATTTCATAAAAAGCTATGGGTACGTTAAAAAATGTTGGGGGAAATATATGTTATATAGTGATGTTTTATGTATAAAATGCAATTTTAAATTTTCAAATTGGTTTGGTAGTGACCCAGAAAGTCGGCTTAGAAGATTGGAGTAAAATACTGAAAATTACCAATTTTTTTGTGCTAAAGTTCTCCTTTTCTTTCCAAAATTGACAATAGTTTGAATCAAATTAATAAAACTGTTATAGCCTAACATATTTGCCCCTATGTCTAACTTCTTATATATAAACAAATTTGGCACTTTTAAATATTTTAATATAGTACAGGGAGCAAATTTTTGTCTAAAAATCAAAAAAAAAAATTTTTTTTTTGAATTTTTTAAAAAAGTCTAGTCGGTCCCATCCTTTTGAGTTCACATATTAATAATGAATACTAAGGACTGTATTTCAGCAATTTTTTAAGAAATTCAAAAATACGTTTTTTTAGTTATATCAAATTGAATGTTCTTTACAAAATTGTAAAATTTCAAAAAAATAATTTTAAAATTATAAACACATGCAAGATAGCCCTTATTGTCCTCTTTAAAATAAAAAAAAATTAAGTCTCTAGCTATAATACTTTTTGACTTATAACCTCCCAAAGTTGCATCAAGTGTAAAAATTCACCTTGCAATTTTTTTTTTCTTTTGCCCCTATCTCCGTCAAAAATCACTTTCGGTCAAAAAAAATTTCCAGATTATGAGATACCCTTAGATACTACCTCCATGCAAAATTTCAGCCAAATCAAAAGGGGTACCATTCCCGGATTTGTTGGATTGAGGTGGAATTGACCATATATATATATATATGTCAGCGCCCAAACGCAATATTCCGCCGGCGGAATATTGTCTGGACTTGACCTCAGCGTCCAAAGCTTATATTCCGCCGGCGGAATATAAATTGGCGTATAGTCAACGACCAAAACGCATTTTCGCCGGCGGAATATTGTCTGGACTTGAGCTCAACGTCCAAAGCTTATATTCCGCCGAAATTTTTTTGCAAAATTTAAGGGACAAACAGTGAACTGTATGTGATTAATTATGAAATATTGATTAATAGACGTTTTTGATTTTTTATGCTTAGAATATGAAATGTTTAATGAATAAAGGTCATGTTGCATTTAAAATTAGGGTTAAGGGCTAAAATAGTGCTAAAAACTTAAAGATTTAAAGATTCATATTTGGACCGGTTTATTTAGAAGCGCTTTAACTGCACATTTGAAAGCGCTTAGATTTTTTAGATACCCTCAGAAGTGCGCTAATTTTATAAAAACCGCGCAATTTTTTTGTTTTTAAAATTAAGCGAAAGACTCTAAAAAAACGCCGAGGTATTTCTGTAATGTACCTGTGACTTTAAATGCACCAAGAATCCTAACTCGCAATAAAGATTCAACTGTAAGCAGGAAAAAACATACTAAGGTGCCTTAAAACGCGTAGGGGATATTGAGAGCACGCAAAAGACTCCTAAAATAGTGCAAAAAAATGAAATAAGCCTTTTTTAACCTTTTGTAAATAATTAGGGCACTCCCTGCCTAGCTGGCCCTTAAAAATGCGATAATGGAATCAATGGAAGGTTTATATATGGCGGCAACATCTGCTTATATTGTGATGATTTAGTGCCTTTACCGAGTTGGTAGCCTTAACTAATAAAAAAAAAGTTTTTATGAGGATACTAAGTTAATTTACTAGAATCGAAAAAATGAGCTTTCATTTTATAAAATTTTATTTACCGCAAAGGATCAAATGTCCACACAAATGTATAATTTTAAATGAAGAAATTCAATAATTATCATAGCACCCTGCTCCGCTTAAAAGCCCTCTTTACTTCGCCATTTATTTTTTTCTTAAATGATTTGCCTACAATCACATTAGAGATTAAAGTTGAGAACCGAAAGTCCTGCCAGGCCCGCCAAGAAACAAGGGCCAGGACGTTTCAAAATTTATAACGGGCCAAACGCACTGGGCTTTAATTTAAAAATAGAAATTACGGGCCGAGATGGGCTAAAGTTTTGAATTTCATATGCTTTATTTGTATATTAACAAGAACTAAAAACGATAAATTTATTTTCACGCGGTAAAGGGTATAACTTTTACTCTCTATTTTTGCTGAATTTTTAAAACAACACTTTTTTAGCTTGTAATTAAAAATTTTCGGGCCTTATTTTTGGAGAGCAGGCCTTAAATTTAAAAAAACAAATTTTGGTTCTAAATGCATATCGTTGGGCTTTTAAGAATTTTAATGTAAGTTATATTTTGCACTTTAGAGGTTTCGCTCAAGTTTAAGATACCTCAATTCTTTACAAAATAATTGGGGTGATCTTAAATTCAGGATTCGTGCTTTTGAGCCTTCATTGGTTCCCTTTTAATAAACAAAAGTTTTTAGTTATGTGAGTACGCGTCTTTTCAAATATTTGCTGGGAATCCAAAAAGATTGTCAAAATATACATATTAGATAAACTTTGAACTTGAAATTATATTGAGAATAATCCAACCGTATTTCTTTATTCTTTTAAAGTGTTTTAATTCTTAATTGGTACAAAATAGGAATATTAAAATTAAAAAATTTTAAGGAAGGTCTAAAGCCGGTTGGTTAACTGGACTAAAATCGGAGATATTTAACTTAGAAACCTTCCATTAATTCCAATATCGCATTTTTAAGGGCCAGCTAGGCAGGAAATGCCCTAATATTAACAAAGGGTTAAATAAGGTTTTTATAAATCTTAAAAGTTGTAAATTTTTTATTATTTTGGTGCTCCTAAAAGTTCGACACCTGTGCGCAGTCCTAATTCATCTTTTTGCACTATTTTAGGAGTCTTTTGCGAGCTCGCAATATCACCTACGCGTTTTAAGGCACCTTAGTATGTTTTTTCCCGCTTACATTTGAATCTTTATTGCGTTTGCGTTAGGATTCTTGGTGCATTTAAAGTCACAGGTACATTACAGAAATACCTCGGCGTTTTTAGAGTCTTTCGCTTAATTTTAAAAACAAAAAAATTGCCCGGTTTTTATAACATTAGCGCACTTCTGAGGGTATCTAAAAAATCTAAGCGCTTTCAAATGTGAAGTTAAGCGCTTCTAAATACACCGGTTCAAATAACACTAAATCAAGTTTTTAGCACTATTCTAGCCCTTAACCCTAATTTTAAATTCAACATGACCTCTATTCATTAAACATTTCATATTCTAAGCATAAAAATTAAAAACGTCTAATTCAATATTTCAAAATTAATCACATAAAGTTAACTGTTTGTCCCTTAAATTTTGCAAAAAATTTCTGGCGGAATATAAGCTTTGGACGTTGAGCTCAAGTCCAGACAATATTCCGCCGGCGAAAATGCGTTTTGGTCGTTGACTATACGTCAATTTATATTCCGCCGGCGGAATATAAGCTTTGGACGCTGAGGTCAAGACCAGACAATATTCCGCCGGCGGAATATTGCGTTTGGGCGCTGACATATATATATATATATATATATATATATATATATGAGAAGGCCATCATGGAGATAATTCTTTTATTCATAAAATTCAAGGTTGTGCCATTGAAATTTGACCTGTGTTATATTTGATTAAAAATTTTAATTTGGAAATGATTATTTTTTGTATACAAAAACATTTATTGTCATCTTAAGTTCTATCTTTAAAAAGCACATTTAAAGGTATTTTATCTGAATTTTCTAGAATTACAATGTTTATTTAAGGATGGTATTTTGCGTTATTAAACATATAAAAAACCCATATAAATTTGAATAAATTAAAAATTTCTAAAATATAAAGCTCTTCATCATGAGATAATATAAATTAGAATAGAGATTCCAAGTGTAAATTTATAATTTTATGGTCAAAATGTTTAATAAGATGATATATTTTGTAATGATAATTAAAAAAAACACATAGAGCCTGCATTTTATACAAAAATAATCAACTTAATATTAAAAAAAAGCACAAATATGTTTTTAATTAAATTATGCTTATTCAGTTATCACTTTAATTTAATTTTAATTACAAATAATAAGCTTAATTTAATTAAAAACAAATTTGTGCTTTTTTAAAAAATTTAGTTTATTATTTTTATAAATAATAAATACAGTCTCTATTTTTTTAAATTATTTTACATTACAAAAACCACCATTTTATTATACATTTTGACCATTATAAAATTTAATAATTTTAATTATTCCATGAAGAAGAAATTTATATTAAAAAATTTGATCATATTTAAATTTTTTATATATAATTTTCTATATGTTTATTACCGGAAAATGCCATTCTTTAATAAAAGGTAGATTTGTAAATATTAGATTCCATACTAAATTTGTTTGAAATTGGCAATGCTTATTTATTTTTGAATTTAATTTTGTCTTATTTTATTATCCATTACACACATAGGGGAAGAAAATTATTTAGGCCCTTATGCACCCCAACAAATCGCTCAAAGTATTAATATAATATTAATTATCTCTAAAATATTAACTAAAATACAATTAAGTAACACAAGTTGACAAATATCAATATCGGAGAATAATTTATAAAATTTGATATGATTACATTACCATGAAGGCCCTATATGCATTTTCTGTTGTCCGCCAATGACTTAAATCTGACATAAAATGACTTTATGTGACCAATTTGACAGATTTGCGCAACCTTAAATACCATAAAAAAATTTAAAATCTTTTGCAACTTATTTAAAAGTTTTTTAAAAAGCTCCTTTATAGACATAATGTTCAAACAATATGGCACCTTAACCTTTTTATAAAATAATCGTCACCCGCAATTATATGAGGTTTATAAGTCCGCTTAAAAAGCTCAGTGGCAAACCTTCCTGCCTGCTACGTCCAGACTTCAATTACAATGGTTGAGGGGGTTTAATTTAGTACAATACGGATTAATAATTACAACAACAAAACAAAAGGAGAGCTGATGAAAATCATCTGATGATTATGTATCTCATACGAGACACCATCGGCCTTAACAAAATCTCTCTTATCTACAATTCAATTAAATAGGCTTTTAAAAAAAATTCTATTTTTTAGCTTAACGAATAACTTTAAATGTTTATCTCATAAGTATATTTACAGATAACAAAAGATCTGACTCTAATGTCATCTGATTATATATCTAATACTAGACACTGAGCCTTACACGCAGGAGTTGCAAGTTCAAATTTATGGCAAGAGTATCATAAATTTAAAAGGTTCATTAGACATTTGTCATTAAAAATATATAATGAAGTTATTTGGTCATATCAAGAAGCTTTTTACAAAGTATCAAAACAAATCAGATTCTTAGGCTCTAATAACTGATAGTATAACAAATGGAACTGTGAGTAATAAGTAGAGTACCATTAAAAATTTAATAATTGTTGTATAATTGATTGGTACTGATATATGGCAGTTAATAAGATAAATAATTTTTTAATTTTTTTAAGTCGATCCAAGGGAAAACGCGGTGCTTATTTTGGAACAAGGTAAAATAATTTTAATTTCCTCCTGCATCAAAAAATTTAATGTGGTATCTAAAATTAACAACGTGCTTAAAATGTGCTATATTAATAAATGAAGATAATTTTAAATTAATTTTACTTTTTCAGCGGTTCCTTTGCCGAGAGAGGTTTTCCACTTAGCTGGACCTAGTGGAACACAACAAGCTTACCCAGGTAAATTAAATATAAGTGAAACAGATTGTTTTTATTTGACCCATAAGACTTTATTTGCTTAGTTTTTACAGACTTTAAAAAATTTTTGTTTTTCCCTATTGTTTATAATTTTTAATATGTAAAGGAATAAGGCGTTTAAGATTTTTCTTTGTTTTTTTATTCTTTTTAAAATAATCTTTTTCCGTATTTAAATTTTACAACTAAATAGTTGTACCAAAAATGGATATAAAGAATCTTATTTACAACGCATTTTCAATTTTAAAAATTACTAGACCTTTCGAGTTTGTGTTTATTTTACACTAGGGTTAAGCAGTATTGGCTTATAATTTTGTGTTCGCGAGGCTAAAGTCGTTTCTTTTTCTCAATAGACATAAAATATCTAGGCATGGTTTGTTATATAAAATTTTTTACTAAATAAAATATAAATTTGTATTTTTATATATAGAAGAAGAAGCTCTGGACTTATCTGAAAAAAATAAAATAGCACAAGGTGAACAAAATATTAATAATTTTTATAAGCAATGAGGAAATTTATATTCTAGGGTGTATAAAAAAATTAAAAAATTTTTAAAATTTTATGGAAAATTTTTTTTTTAATTTTTTTGTAAGGCATATCCTAAAACGACCAAAAAACGTAAGTTCTCATTTTTTTAAAATAGACCGCTAAAATTTTTTATATTTTACAATTTTGAAAGAAGTATTAGCCGCAGCCTAAATAAAATAAAAATTTATATTTTTATACAGAAGAAGAAGCTCTAGACTTATCTAAGAAAAACAATATAGGACAAGGTGAACAAAGTATTAATAATTTGTTATGTAAGCAATGGTAAAATATATATTCAAGGATGTGTTATTTCAAAAATATATGCCTCTGTAAAAATTGATATTCAATTGGTTTAACACGTATAAAATATTTAATAAAGCATTAATGGCTAATAACTAAATATATAACTTTTTCCTTATTTTTTTTTCTTGTTTGTTTAAATTTAAACCTCATATTTTGTGTTATTCCTATATGATTATTAAATATTTATGAGGGCAAACTTATTTGTATAATTAAGATCAGCGTATTATTATATGTTCATCTTAATATATTTATAATAAATTTTTGTAGCGATTGAAATAATATGTACTACACACAATATATCCTTATTCACAAAAAAATAAAATAATATATTAATAAAATAAAAAAAATTATTTAAAATGTTCAGCAGTATTGCCGACAAATGTTTTGAATTAACTCATTTAAATTTTAAGCAGTTCCATTGCCGACAGATGTTTTGCATTTACCTGGACCTAGTGGAACACAACAAGCTTTCCCAGGTATCATTATAAGCTAATAGGTCAAACAACTTATTTTATTTTGTGAATGAAAACGAGATAAAAACTTTTAATTTTTTTAAATTCATAAACCCGCTAATAAATAATCATAGAATTAAAAAAAAATAAAAAATATTTCGGGAACAGAAATACCTCCTTAAGCTCAAAAAATATAAAATTTTAAATATTAGTCACGAAAACCTTTTATTAATAAAAAAGTAAAGCTTTTATTAGCAGTTATGGTCGCAATTTTTTTTATATTATCTCCGTATATAAATCTATTTATTGTTGCACAAAATCAAGAACTCAAATACTTCTTATGTTTTTATTTAGTCGAAAATTTTTGAATTAAAGGTTTATTTAAACAGTCAGGTTAAGTAATGGAAACGGATTAATACACCTGACCGCCAGAGCTAAATCTTATTCTTTTACATAAAAAAAGCTTAAAACATCTAGTTGTGTTATTATTATATTAGATTTTTTAGTAAAAATATGAAATTTATTTTCTCTTTTAGAACAAGCTTTATATTTATCTAAAAAAGGTCATATAGAACAAAATGCAGAAGGTAGATTTTATATAAATTTATTATATGAACCTTGTAGTAACCTTTAGCTGAAATTTTGGGAAACAAAAACATTAGCAATTAATTTATTTAAAAAATACTCAACTAATGTAGGCATCGTGACTTATAATATTAATAAATAGGGTAAAAACATTTAAAATATTATAATAAAAGTTGTTAACAAAATAATAAAATTAACACAATTAATATTCTAGATTTTTTTAATTTATATATAAAATATATATATGGTCAATTCCACCTCAAATCGACAAACTTTTTCCCTTGAAGTCTCAGTTTTGGCTGAAAAGTGGGAAACTGGTAGGGTTATTGGGTGCTGATAAAAACCTAAATTTTTTTTGACCGGAAGTGATTTTTGACCGAGATATAAGCAAAAATATTTCTTATTTTTTTGCAAAAAAAAATTGGGGCAACTTTGCGCGCATGTTTTATTAAAAGTATTGTAGGTAGAGTCATAATTTTTTTTATTTTGAATATCGTAATAAGGGCTACCTTAGACGCAAAAAATATTTAAAAATAATTTTAACCAAAAAATTTAAGTCAAGCTTAGACACAAATAGCTCAAAAAACGTATCTTTGAGTTTTCTGAAAAATTTATAAAATATGGCCCTTATTATTGTTAATAAATATATGATTTAAAAAGTTTGGGACCGGCATGACTTTTTATAAAAATTTAAAAAATCAATTTTTTGCCCTAATTTTAGGATATATTTATGCCCTTGGCACTATATTAGAATATGCCAATGTGCCTTTGACAGTATTCAAAGCAGGACATATGAGCAATTATATTAGACCATAATAGTTTGATTTAATTGATTACTACTATTATTAAATTTACAATAAAAACGTGAACCTTAAAACCAAAAAAGTGAAAATTTTGCCTGTTTTTAAAATCGACTTTCTGGTTAACCAGCCAATCTTTTTTTAATATTTATCATTTATTTTATAGATAAAATATCGCTTTATAACACATTCCCCATTTTTTTTTACTCGATTTTGACGCTCCTACAATAAAAATACCTAAATTTGCCAAAAAAACAGCAAATTTTTAGGTGTCAAAAAACTAACGCAGATAGTATTCATCTGTGCAAGTGTATTTTTTTATTATTTTTGCATAATTATTTAAAAATATCTAGAACCTATTTAATAAGTCATATTTTGCCTGTTAAAGTGTTAAAAAAATAGTATATATGTTATGTATAGAAAATCTTAAAAGAACTAGATAGAGGTAAATTATAAAAAAAATAGATTATTAAATCATTCATTTATTATTATTAAATTTGTAATTTAATGTATTTATTAAAACATTCTTGTGTTAAAACTCGTAAGGAACGCATTTAGCTATAAAAAACTTTAGGTCAATGCCCAAAACCTTATGCCCAAAGTATCAAGTAACAGTAATATTTCCTCTTTCTTTAATTGGTTTAGTGCGTCTATATTATAATACTAAAATGTAATTGGAACTAAAATTGTTGGTTTTTAAACTAGGTCAGTTAGATAGATATGGTGTGCCTTGTTCTAAATAACCTTTTAAAAACATATTTGGCATTTGTAAAAATTAGTAAAAAAGACTGAATGTCTATATTTTGTTTATATTAAATTGGGTCTAATATTTAGTCTAAAAATTCATCATTGAAGCTAATTCTGACTGTTATAATCATTTAACGTTGTTTAACCCTAAAGACTTCTTTTATGTAATTAGAATATCAAAAAACCATATCACTATCTTTTATAAAATAATTGACTTTTTACGTTTAAAGTTGTGTAACATAAAAAAGAAAATATGTTGAATCATAATATTCTATAGGCCAAATATATTCTATTTTATTTATTTTTGTCAGATTTAACGTTGTTGAGGCTGTCTTATTTAAAAACTATTAAATAATAGAAAAAAATAAATTTTTACAAATTTTTTAACCTTATTATTTTTTCTATAATCCTCTTAAAATTTTTTTTATACAATAAATTTAACAAATTTTTTGAATTTTGCCAAGGATAAATATTGAGAATTATGTACATATTCTAATATTGTTCATCAAACTAAAAATGACTAGTAAAAGTTAACATATATAAGCATAAATTTGTAAGTTTTTATTTTTTACACCTTAAAATTTCAAAAAACCTGGCAAACTTTGGTTTTTATTTTATAAAAAGTTATGGGTACGTTAAAAAATGTTGGGGGAATTTATGTTATATAGTAATGTATTATGCATAAAATGCAATTTTAAATTTTCAAATTGGTTTTGTAGTGACCCAGAAAATCGGCTTAGAAGATAGGAATAAAATACTGAAAATTACCAAATTTTTTGTTTTGAAGTTCCCATTTTCTTTAGAAAATTGACATTAGTTTGAATCAAATTAATAAAACTGTTATAGCCTAACATACTTGCCCCTATGTCTAACTTTATATATATAAACAAATTTGGCACTTTTAAATATTTTAATATAGTACAGGGAAAAAATTTTTGTCTAAAAATTAAAAAAAAAATTTTTTTTTTAATTTTTTAAAAAGTCTAGTCGGTCCCATATTTTTGAGTCACTTATTAATAATGAATACTAAGGACTGTAATTCAGCAATTTTTTAAGAAATTCAAAAATTTGTTTTTTTTTGTTATATTAAACTAAATGTTCTTTACAAAATTGTAAAATTTTAAAAAAATAATTTTAATATAATATTCACATGAAAGATAACCCTTATTGTCTTCTTCAAAATAAAAAAAATTAAGCCTCTAGCTATAATACTTTTTGACTTTTAACCTCCCAAAGTTGCATCAAATGTGAAAATTCACCTTGCAATTTTTTTTTCTTTTGCCCCTATCGCCGTCAAAAATCAATTTCGGTCAAAAAAAATTTTCAGATAATGAGAAACCCTTAGATACTACCTCCATGCAAAATTTCAGCCAAATCTAAAGGGGTACCCTTCCAGGATTTGTTGGATTGAGATGGAATTGACCATATATATAATATATATAAATTAAAAAATATGTGACTTAATTTGTTTACACTTTGTATTAAACACTAATAGATTTTTTAATTAAGCATACGCAATACGCGTTTTTTTATGTTGTTCTTAATTTAAATCATCTTATGATAATCACTAAAAGGTCGACAAATAATCAACTTTATGTCGGCGACCAATTATAAATAGTTATATTACTAGATAATATATACAGTGTTTTTGGCACATTCCGTAATATAACTCTTACTTCCAATTTTTTTGAATAGGTCAAATTTGGTTTACCTAGATGGGTTTAAAAGCTACCAAGAACCTTAATATTAAAATTGTAATTTGAACTGAAATTGTTGGTTTTTAAGACTAGGTCAGTTAGATATACTAAATTGTATGCCTTACTCTAAATAACCTTTTCAAAACATATTTGGCATTTGTAAAAATTATGTTAAAAAAGACTGAATGTCTATATTTTGTTTATATTAGAATTTGGGTCTAATATTTAGTCTAAAAATTTATTATTGAAGCTAATTCTGCCTGTTATAATCATTTAACGTTGTTTAACCCTAAAGACTTCTTTTATGTAATTAGATATATCAAAAATTCCATTGGATCAAACTATTCTTTTATAAACTAATTGACTGTTTTAGGCGTTTTAAAAGCCAGGATAATATGTTGAGTCCATAATATTCTATAGGCCAAATATATTCTATTTTATTGGTATTTTTTGTGCAGATTTAACGTTGTTGAGGCTGTCTGTATTTAAAACTCATTATTGTTTAATAGTTGTAAAAAAATAAATTTTTACAAATTTTTTAACCTTATTATTTTTTCTATAATCCTCTTAAATTTTTTTTATACAATAAATTTAACAAATTTTTTGAATTTTGCCAAGGATAAATATTGAGAATTATGTACATATTCTAATATTGTTCATCAAACTAAAAATGACTAGTAAAAGTTAACATATATAAGCATAAAATTGTAAGTTTTTATTTTTTACACCTTAGATTTCAAAAAACCTGGCAAACTTTGGTTTTTATTTTATAAAAAGTTATGGGTACGTTAAAAAATGTTGGGGGAATTTATGTTATATAGTAATGTATTATGCATAAAATGCAATTTTAAATTTTCAAATTGGTTTTGTAGTGACCCAGAAAATCGGCTTAGAAGATAGGAATAAAATACTGAAAATTACCAAATTTTTTGTTTTGAAGTTCCCATTTTCTTTAGAAAATTGACATTAGTTTGAATCAAATTAATAAAACTGTTATAGCCTAACATACTTGCCCCCCTATGTCTAACTTTATATATATAAACAAATTTGGCACTTTTAAATATTTTAATATAGTACAGGAAGCAAATTTTTGGCTAAAAATCCAAAAAAAAATTTTTTTTTTGAATTTTTTACAAAGTCTAGTCGGTCCCATTTTGAGTTCACTTATTAATAATGAATACTAAGGACTGTAATTCAGCTATTTTTTACGAAATTCAAAAATTCGTTTTTTTTTGTTATATCAAATTAAATGTTCATTACAAAATTGTAATATTTTAAAAAAATAATTTTAAAATAATAAACACATGAAAGATAGCCCTTGTTGTCTTCTTCAAAATAAAAAAAAATTTAGCCTCTAGCTATAATACTTTTTGACTTATAACCTCCCAAAGTTGCATCAAATGTGAAAATTCACCTTGCAATTTTTTTTTCTTTTGCCCCTATCTCCGTCAAAAATCAATTTCGGTCAAAAAAATTTCCAGATAATGAGATGCCCTTAGATACTACCTCCATGCAAAATTTCAGCCAAATCTAAATGGGTAACCTTCCCGGATTTGTGTGATTGAGGTGGAATTGACCATATATATAATATATATAATTTAAAAAATATGTGACTTCTAATAATTCGTTTACACTTTGTATTAAACACTAATAGATTTTGTAATAAAGCATACGCAATACGCGTTTTTTTATGTTGTTCTTAATTTAAATCATCTTATGATAACACTGGTCGACAAATAACAACTTTATGTCGGCGACCAATTATAAATATATATATTTTGATAGTGTTTTTGAGCACATTCCGAATATCTTTTCCGTTTTTTTTGAATAGGTCTAATTTTTTACCTAGATGGGTTTAAAAGTACCAAAAACCTCAATATTAAAATGTAATTGGAACTAAAATTGTTGGTTTTTAAACTAGGTCAGTTAGATAGATATTGTGTGCCTTGCTCTAAATAACCTTTTAAAAACATATTTGGCATTTGTAAAAATTAGTAAAAAAGACTGAATGTCTATATTTTGTTTATATTAAATTGGGTCTAATATTTAGTCTAAAAATTTATCATTGAAGCTAATTCTGCCTGTTATAATCATTTAACGTTGTTTAACCCTAAAGACTTCTTTTATGTAATTAGAATATCAAAAAACCATATCACTATCTTTTATAAAATAATTGACTTTTTACGTTTAAAAAAAAGATAATATGTTGAATCATAATATTCTATAGGCCAAATATATTCTATTTTATTTATTTTTGTCAGATTTAACGTTGTTGAGGCTGTCTTATTTAAAAACTATTAAATAATAGAAAAAAATAAATTTTTACAAATTTTTTAACCTTATTATTTTTTCTATAATCCTCTTAAATTTTTTTTATACAATAAATTTAACAAATTTTTTGAATTTTGCCAAGGATAAATATTGAGAATTATGTACATATTCTAATATTGTTCATCAAACTAAAAATGACTAGTAAAAGTTAACATATATAAGCATAAAATTGTAAGTTTTTATTTTTTACACCTTAGATTTCAAAAAACCTGGCAAACTTTGGTTTTTATTTTATAAAAAGTTATGGGTACGTTAAAAAATGTTGGGGGAATTTATGTTATATAGTAATGTATTATGCATAAAATGCAATTTTAAATTTTCAAATTGGTTTTGTAGTGACCCAGAAAATCGGCTTAGAAGATAGGAATAAAATACTGAAAATTACCAAATTTTTTGTTTTGAAGTTCCCATTTTCTTTAGAAAATTGACATTAGTTTGAATCAAATTAATAAAACTGTTATAGCCTAACATACTTGCCCCTATGTCTAACTTTATATATATAAACAAATTTGGCACTTTTAAATATTTTAATATAGTACAGGAAGCAAATTTTTGGCTAAAAATCAAAAAAAAAATTTTTTTTTGAATTTTTTACAAAGTCTAGTCGGTCCCATTTTGAGTTCACTTATTAATAATGAATACTAAGGACTGTAATTCAGCTATTTTTTACGAAATTCAAAAATTCGTTTTTTTTGTTATATCAAATTAAATGTTCATTACAAAATTGTAATATTTTAAAAAAATAATTTTAAAATAATAAACACATGAAAGATAGCCCTTGTTGTCTTCTTCAAAATAAAAAAAAATTTAGCCTCTAGCTATAATACTTTTTGACTTATAACCTCCCAAAGTTGCATCAAATGTGAAAATTCACCTTGCAATTTTTTTTTCTTTTGCCCCTATCTCCGTCAAAAATCAATTTCGGTCAAAAAAATTTCCAGATAATGAGATGCCCTTAGATACTACCTCCATGCAAAATTTCAGCCAAATCTAAATGGGTAACCTTCCCGGATTTGTGTGATTGAGGTGGAATTGACCATATATATAATATATATAATTTAAAAAATATGTGACTTCTAATAATTCGTTTACACTTTGTATTAAACACTAATAGATTTTGTAATAAAGCATACGCAATACGCGTTTTTTTATGTTGTTCTTAATTTAAATCATCTTATGATAACACTGGTCGACAAATAACAACTTTATGTCGGCGACCAATTATAAATATATATATTTTGATAGTGTTTTTGAGCACATTCCGAATATCTTTTCCGTTTTTTTTGAATAGGTCTAATTTTTTACCTAGATGGGTTTAAAAGTACCAAAAACCTCAATATGTCCTATATTTATAGACACTTTTCGTGCCTTTAAAATAAAAATAAATAATAGAAAAATATAATTTACTATTGAAAAACTCTTATATTGTTATATAACTTTTTTAGAATTTACTTATCTCATTTACTTTTTTAAATATTTGATTTTAAAAAACTCAAAATTTTCAAAAGATACGCGTCTGAAAGTCTGTGCTTCAAAATTTTTTATATTAAAAAAGGGGCTACTAAATTCTTAGAGATTGTAGTGCGTGCTGCTACTAATACTGGCATTATCTGCCAACCCTTCACTTACTTACATATATGTAGTGTAATAAGATATGTTAAATACAAACAAAAAAGGTTGCTTGGGTAGTATTTTCACTTTTTATTTGTGCTTATATTTCATTATCTTCTATCATTTATGAAAAATATAATACTTATTTGGCTTAAATCGCATTTATTTATTACATATCTCAAATGTTATTTGTACTCTTCTGAATGATTTTTAATTTTTTATGATTTTGAAGCACAGACTTTCAGGCGCGTATTTTTGGAAATTTTGAGTTTTTTAAAATCAAATATTTAAAAAAGTAAATGAGATAAGTAAACTCTAAAAAAGTTATATAACAATATAAGAGTTTTTTAATAGTAAAATATATTTTTCTATTATTTATTTTTATTTTAAAGGCACGAAAAGAGCTTATAAATATAGGACATATTGAGGTTTTTGGTACTTTTAAACCCATCTAGGTAAAAAATTAGACCTATTCAAAAAAAACGGAAAAGATATTTAGAATGTGCTCAAAAAACTCTTTCAAAATATATATGTTTAAAATTGGTCGCCATTTTTTGTCGACCTGTGTAATTAATAAAAGGCGAAAAAAATTAACTTTATACGGCATATAATAGTTTTATTACAAAATAATATATACCTCAAAAAGCGTTTTTACATTGATTAATATAACCAAAGTTTGTATACTTACAAATTTTATTATAAAAAAATAAAAATTAGGAGTTGCTCCGTTATAGCTCTTGAAAACATTAAATTTCCTGATTTTATTTTGAAACCGTATTTGCAGTTTATAAGACAAGTCAACAAATATACTAAATTAATGAATTTAAAACACCTGCATTCTCAAGGATTTTTATATAAGATACTGTTTATCTAACATAATTAGTCAGCTATCATTGAAATTAGATTTATTGAATTAAAGGAAAAGATTCAAAAACAAATATCAACCATTTGCATAGTAAAATTATTAAATTCAAACCAAAAAATATATCTATTAAAATACAATATTATATCAAGTGCTTTCGGTTGGACTCAAAATATTCTGTTATATCTAAATGCTGATTAAGGCATGTTAAAACTCCGGGAGTCAGGAAGGAGTCCATTAACCGGAGTTTTAGTTTTTTGGTATTTGCTTGTAAACATTAGCTTATTGAAAATATTGGAATTTGTATTTTTGTAGTCAAAACTCATTTTTGTTTAATGAAAGTTGTAAATAAATGAAAGAGCAGCTAATTATGTAATAATTACATATATTAACTAGCAGATTTTAATAAAAAAACTCTGGTTTATGAAATTCTTCTAGACTACGGAGTTTGACTCCGGAGTTTGTGCCCTAATGCTGATGATGAGCTGAATGCTAAAAAATTTTATACCCCATAATTTGAGATGATAGATTTAAGCAACAAGGATCGTATAAAAAAAATAAAAAAGTAAGTTTTTAGGGTATTCTTGTGTTTCCAAAAAAATTTTTTTAAGAGAATATTTGATAAGTTGTGTTATAGAAGTTATTTTAACATTTGTTTACGGTTGTAGAACATAAGCAAGAACTTTTGGCCCTAGTAAAAAATAAGTAAAAAAATTTTAAAATAAAATCTTGTTTTTAACCAATATCAAAATGTAAGAGGTTGACATACACATTAGTGCTTAACGCTACAAAAAAATTTGTAAAGCGAATGCAACGGTGGGGTTCAAAAAGAGCCCTTTTTAAACCTATATAAGTTCAAAGTAAAATTATAATTTTATTTTTTTTTATTAGAATATGTGCAAAATTACTAATATTAGTTAACATTTATAAATTTTTTAAAACTAGAAAATTAAATTCAATACTTTAAAATTATAGTAATGTTGCTTTTTCAGTTAGCCTTGAAGATGAAAGATTTACAAAGAATACGAAGCATATTTAAAATCATATTATTATAAAAATAAGAAATTTTATACACTATTCCATCCAACCTTTTTATATATTTAATTATTAAATAAAAAACATCACTAAAAGTAGGTTACAATATTCCATTATATAATTAAAAAAAACAAATTTTTATCAATAAATTTGCCTAGAATATTTTTTTTAAATTACGCAAATTAGATGCATATAATATATCACATTTTTAATGGAAACTGAATAATTAGCCCCACAGTGACACTCTTGGGTAGCTTAAGCTTGAGGTATATTAATCGGTATGTGTTAATTTAAAAATACACCTTTGTTTTGAAAGATCATTTTACTTTTATCTTAAACCCGACGATTTTTTAACCTATGATCTAAACATTTTCTGATTCTGAGGTGCACAAAGAACAATCATAATGGATATATAATATTTTTTTTCTTTAAATGTAGATGAAAGAAAAATAAATAGTTTTTTGGTATTAAATAGCTTTTATACCCCTAATTACTCCTAATAAAAATAATTTCCAAACCAAAAATATTTAAAATATAATTGTAAATTAAAATAAAATATGTGCTATTGTTACACTGGACAACAATAAACAATATATACAATTTTTTAAGGATAGTTTAGAAAATTTTCTTGCGATATTGATTCCAGATTTATATTTTTTTTCATTGTCTTTAATTTTTTTTTATGCCACGTTCAAAGTTCAGAAAATTTTTTTAAGAATTTTATAAATGTTTTAAAAATTATATTAGAATGAGATTGCTTTTTTAATTATATATCTCAAAAATATAACCTAAAACTAATAGCTTTCATATATAGGATCAAAACGAATTTTATAACGAAAACCACTAATTTTATAAAAATAGAAGAAAAATATATCATAATAAACAGTTCAAAGGCTTTAAGGCACGTGCAAAGTGAGTTTTTATTTATGTATTTTTAAATTTTAGAAAATTTTATGTAATAAAACGCAAATTGTTAAAATGTTGTCAAATTTTTGTAAATGGACATAAATTGCTTTTTCTGAAATAAAAAAAAATTAAAAAAATTTTTTTTTGCATTTTTTAGAATTAAAATTTTGCCAAAATAAAAAACTCACTTTGCGCATGTCCTTACATTAATAATGATTTTTGTAACATATTTTTAAACTTTTTTACTCATAGATACTATGGTATAACCCAAAATACCAAAAATAGAAAAATCAACATTGACACATATTAGCTAGAAACTTGAGGGATTTGCTAATTAATATCATATTTGTATTTAGCAATAAAAACTTGACCAAAAACGATTGTTGCAATAAATGATGCTTAAGGTCGTCCAATTTCTGTTGACTAGTGTTATTGTTCAAATTCAAATTTTATGCATTTTTTCTTTTGATATAAAAACAATGAATAAATATGTATTAATAACAAATTTTCAAATTTTTGTATTATAAAATTTAAGCAGATTTGTCAATTAGAAGATTTACGAATTCTCAAGTCGAAATATTAAACAGAGCTTATCAGCTAAATAATTTTCCACCATTAAAAGATAAGAAAAATTTGGCCAAATTAACCGAACTGTCGGAACCGCAAGTAAGAAAATTTAAAAATATTGATTTTCATAACTGCTGAATATATAAAAACAATTGCACCTTTGCACCCAAAAAATATCCTTTATTTTGAGATAGTAAGGATGGTGTTAACCATTTATATCAAATTTTTATAATGCCTCATATTAAAAAAATCTCAAATTTCATTGTTAAAAATCTATTGTTTGTTAATTAAACTCAGTATAGCTTGTAACTTACATTTACATGACACAATCCTTTCCACTAAAGTATATAGAAATTCATTTATCTGGTCATAAACGGAAAAGTAATATTGTTTTTAAAATAGCTTTTAATTTTAAATTTTATAATAATTTTTAATTATTATCGTCGACTTCCAAAATTTTTTTGCGACACAAATACAACGCACCATTGACAGGCTGATCATGATAGAATTTTATCAAGGTTCTATAATTTAAACCATTCATAATTATAATTTTTTAATACCCACATGATGTGTTAGGCCATAACGGCCAAAGACAAATCAATAAAATGTATTCTATTGTAATAATTTTCAGAATATTAAAATAAATATGAGATCCTTATATATGTACATTCACAATTATTTAATATGATTAAAATACATTTTCGAAAAATCATAAAACATTTTGATTTTTAAGGAGTTAAAAGGCAAAAAACAATGAGTAAGTGGTTAGGGTTTACAAATCTGTAAAAATCGATTTGTGCAATCTCATTTTTATTTATCTACAAGAAAGTTAATTACTTCGAATTAATTTTTACAATATTTCCCGTATTTTAGGTTGGCTTATGGTTCCGAAATCGACGGAGAGGAGAATACAGTATCAAATTAATATCTATAATTTATGGGCTCTTAATGATATTTTAGCCATCGAGTTTTTTGTATAAAAAAAAAATTAAATACATATACCTTATTGTCTATATAAACTATTAGGTAGAAAATGATGTAACTGCATTTTGACTAATATTTAAATTATTCAAAATAATTAATTATTGTTTCACAAAAATTGTAATCACAAAATATTTGTTTAATATGTTGTTCTGAAAAATGTTTATTTTTATTTTATGTTAGGGCACGCTCAAAATTATATTTTAAGAGAGCAATAATTACCTCCTTTAGGGCACTTGCAAAGTCAGTTTTTACATCGTTAGATTTTTTTAAAATTTTACTTTGTAATAAAATGCAAATTATTTAGTTTAAATCTAATTAATGCATGTAATTTTTTTCTAAATTAATAAAATATTTTTTTTAGTTTTTAAAATTTTAAAAAAATAAAAACTCACTTTGCACTTGCCTTTATAAATTCTTTTGATAATTATTTTGTTAAAAAGCTTTTGTACCAATAACACCTAATATAACTAATTTTTTAGCGTCAATATTTATGTTAGTCTATTAAAAACAAAAAAACAAATTACCTAATTTCTAAAATTTACAATACAAAACATCAAGATAATAAAAAACTTATTTTTAAGAAAATTACTTTTAGAAATTTTAAACATCGTGCATATATGTAGTAAACCAATAAAAAATTTATTTCATTTTTTTGTCTATTTAAGGTTTTGACAAAATAAATAAACTGTTATCCTTAAAATTTACCAGTAATTTTTCAGAAGAAAAGATATATGTATGCGTAAATTAAAAAGTTACGTGATATAGAGTTGCCTGCATTTATGTTCGTATTTAAAAAAAAAGCGCATGCAGGGTTAGGAGTGCCTGCTAAATAACCACTTCCTTAATGCCTCTTAATGACCACCTACATGTTAACCTTTGGTATTACGAACGTAACTCATCTTAAATTGTCGTGTGAGTGCTCACTCCTTATGCCTGCCTTACGCGCACGGAATTTAGTGAAGAAAATAAGATAAATTGAATGGTTTTGAATGAGTAATTTGTGTTGTTTTGGTGCTGGAGATTCGATATTTTAATGAAATAGATTTAACAATTAATTATCTTTTGAATAAATATAAAGTCTATACTTATTCCTACCTCTTGTAAGTTCCCTAATTTAATATTTTTAACATTTGTTCTGGTTCTCCCGAGTTATAAATGCCCTTAACAATAATTACACTTCCTTAGGGAAAGCAGGAGTGCAAATAAAAAATCACACTCTATACACAAGTGTTCAAGTTGCCGCATTGAAATGGGCTTATCAACAAAATAATTTCTTAACAAAAGAAGTTAAAAAGAATTTGGCCATAGAAACCAAACTTACCGAGGCACAAGTATATATTTTCTATTCTTTATTTTACAACCGTAACTTTTAAATATAAATGTCAATTCTACAACAGACTTTTTCCTACAAGTTTGATCTGGCTGAAGATTGGTTCACTGGTAGGATCCAAGGCTGATTAAAACCTAATTTTTTTGACCGGAAATAATTTTTTGATATAAGCAAAAATATTTTTTACTTTTATTTGCAAAAAAAAAAATTTGAGTCAATTTGAGCATGTATAAAAGGTATTACACTAGAGTCATTTTTATGTTCAAGATTGTAACAAGAGCTAGCTTATCTTGGACGCAATTTATTAAAAAAAAATTTTTAAGTGTAAAAATTTAAGGATATATTCAAATAGCTCATTTCTAAAAAATTTAAAAAAATGTGGTCCTTAATTTAATATACGTCTCTTTAAGTTTTAAGGTTCCTGATATGTATAATAAAAGAACATCTGTTGAATCTCAAAATTCTAAATAGGTATCAAAAATATTCATTTTTAATTTTTTTAGATTAATTTTTTTTGCCTGTTTTATATTAAATAAAAGAAAATTTTCAAAATTACTTGTTATTCAAAAATCCTCCCAATTTTTTTTTTATATATTTAACAATTATGCCGAGGATAAATATTATAAATTATGTGCGATTTCTTTTATTGTTTATCAAATTAAAAAGGAAAAAAAAGTTAAAGTGCAATCATATAAAATATAAGCTATTATATTTCACTCCTTAAAGTTTTAAAAGCTTGCAAACATTTGTTAATCTTTCATAGCCCTTGGCAGGCACGATTCTAGAACCCTTTTGGGGGGGCAGTGCCCCCCCAAAAGGTTTTGATTGCCCCCCCCCCCAAAAAAAAAATAATTGAATTTGCCCCCCCAAAAATACATAGTAATTTTATGTTTGCCCCCCCAAAAATAATTGAATTTGCCCCCCCAAAAATACATAGTAATTTTATGTTTGCCCCCCCAAAAAAAATTGAATTTGCAAAAAAAGAAGGGAAAAATTTTTTTGATAATTTTTCTTCCCTTCATAAAATTTTTCAACATGATGCAATCAAGGTAGTTAATGAATGCGGGACCATACCGGCTGTTGCCCCATTGGTGGTGTGGTAACTACCTGCCCATTTTTTTTTTTAAAAATTGCACAAAAATATTTAATACTCTTTTAAAAAATAAAAAACTTTTATATCTTTAGGTCACAGGGCCGAATCGGGGTTTTTTGACCATATTTATAATCATCTATTTATTTTTTTGTATTTAATTGAAAAATTATTTTATTTATTAAAAATAATTATAAATCAATTTCAATGCAGAACGATTTATGTTTCTAAAACTTCTGATTTAATACACAGTTGTTTGTTAGAAATTAAACAATTAAGAAATAAAAATACTTGTTTATTCAAAAATTGTTTTGATATTAATATTTTTTCAAATGACAATAATTAATCTATGGATAAAAGAAAAACTAAACCTAAAGATTTTTCTGATTTTTATTTATTTTCTACTCATAAGTTTGAAAATATTTTAAATATTAATGATGAAGTAAAAAGTATTTCTTTTCATATTATTCATTTATATATATTTTGATGATAGATTTTTTACCAGTAAAAGTTGTTTAAAATCTTTAGATTCCCTTTATAAATATGATTAACCTTTATTTTAGATATAAATTGGAGCTTCTTTTAAAAATAAGTAATATTGATAAAAATTCATTATCTAAAGAAATTGACGTAAAAATTTTTTTAATAAGAAACTTAATAATCACAAAAATGTGTTACTATTGATTTTGTTAAATTTTTATATGATTACAATGATGCGTTTTCTAATCTATTTAACATTTTTCCTATAAGTTTGTTAATTGGCTCTTCAACGTCGAGTTGTGAAACCACATTTTCTTCTTTAAGAAGGATAATAACGGCTGACAAGTAGTGACCTGTTTAAAGGTGATTTGGTTTTTTTAGAACACGAAAAATTATTAACTAGGGGCGTTGAATTTTTATGAATATTGTAATTTAATTAAAATCCTCTAAGATAAAATAGTTTGATCAATACAATACACTGATCATAATCAGCTAATTATTGCTTACTATTTTAACATGGTTGCACACTTTTTTTATGCGCATTTAACGTTTAAGTCCATGTTTTATTTAATTTTTTACCCTAATATTAATAACTAGTTATATATAACCAGTGTTTTTTCATATATATTCTTCCAAATTAGCATAATACATTTTGTTTTCATGATAATCAATCTTATTTCACTTTTCATTTTCTAAAATCCATAGTTTTATATAATTCATTTTTATTATTCATATATATCATATTTTTAATTTTCACTCGCAATGATGCCAAATGATAAAATTATACTTACAATAATTTTAAATCTCATATATTAAGCAATTGATTTTAGTGAAAACAATTAATTTTAATTCACATATTCAATTTATAAACTCATTTTTTTTAATTTAAGAATATAATAAATTACTATTAATTTGTTAAAAAATTATGAACATGGATTCTATTGTTGTATGTATATTTATTGCCGTGACCGAAGGTCACGGCTAATTTTGCCGCCGAAGGCGGCAAAAAATTTTTTTCTGCCCCCCCACGAGTTTTTTTTGGCCCCCTAAAATGGAAAAGCTAGAATCGGGCCTGGCCCTTGGTAAGTTTTAAAATGTTTTGGAAAATTTATGTAAATAACAAATTTTTATGTTTAAATTGCATTTTAAAATTTGTAATTGTTTGATAGTAATTCAGAAAGTTGGCTTAGGAAATAATAGCAAAATAATAAAATTTATAAACTTTTTTTAATTTAAAGTTCTCTTTTTCTTTAGGGACATTAACAATAGTGTAAATAATTAATATTCTATAGCCTAACATGCCCTATGTCTAATTTCTTAAATATAACCAAATAGCACTATTTAATATTTTAATACAAAGCAGGGAGCAAATTTTTCTAAAAAATTAAAAAATATTATTTTATTTAAAAAGCAATGTCGGTCCCCTAATTTTGATTCACAATAATATTGAATAATAATTGTTCGTAAATCTTTAAATATTAATACGTTTGTGTTTTTTAAAAATTGTAAAATAAAATAATGAAAAATATTTAAAGTCTATATAACACTTATTTGCATCATACGTGAAAATTCAACTTGCAATTTTTTTTTGCCTTTATTACCGTCAAAAATTATTACCGACCTCAAAACAATTATAATGAAATAGCCTAAGATGCCAGTATAAAATTTTAGCCAAATCATATGACTGACTATATTAGAAACTATATATAACTTTATTTGATTTTTGATCAATACTACTAATTATTTATTGGATAATATTAACTATTTTACAGATTGTTATATGGTTCGAAAATCAACGCAAAAGGGATAAGAGTATTAATATTATAACTAATTTGCTAGACTATGTAAAATATATATATTTTTTGGCAAATGTTTAAGATTGCAAAATAATAAGATAAGCAAATATTTTATTACAAAAAATGATTCATTCTAAAATATTTGTCATTATAAAACCATACTGTTTGCTTGGGTTCTATTTTTGTGATGAGGCATAAAAAATGATAAAAAAAATTTAAAACATTGTTTAATTTGACACGCGTATAGGTATAAATTTAATTACTTTCTATGTATGATTTTGTTGTATATCAAAAATTTTTCGCTAAGATGTAAAACACGAAATAAAAAACTTGATCTTTGGCGAACAAAGTTTTACTTTGAACGTGGCCATAAATTAGAGACTTCAATGAATAATTTTAATATCGTGAAACGTATTCTTTTTATCACTGCTGATTAAAATCGACTTTATTTTTTATAAATAAATTATTTAAATGAATCTTGTAGACTTTTTAATAACTTAGTAAACTTCTTTTTATATATAAGTAATGTTTCCTGAAACATTATTAATTAATAGATTATCTATAGGCTGTTGGGTCATAGATGAAAAACATGTTTTTTTGATTGTTGGGACAAGATGAAAAAGGCTTTAATAAAATAATAGTTATTTAGTCTTAAAATTTGTTAAAAATTAAGTTTAACCCATTAGTGCCGGAGGCACAAAAATTTTTGAAAATCAAATTAATTTTGCGATAATATTTATTGTTAGACATCATATATAAACAATCCATTATAAAAAAATTGTATAAAATTATTTGCGGTCAGTTATGCGTTGTTCCAAAAATGGAACATCCGGCACATCTATAGTCCTTTTTTATGGAAATCGGCGAAACATTTTCTGTGGAGTAAAACTTCACATTTCTGGCATTCTAGAAGCGTGTTCTTCTTACAGAGCTTGCACCGGCCTTGTTTAGCAGCTTTATTGAGGATATGGGTTAAATCCAGAGTTTTCAATGATGCGTGAGGTCTCCCAGAAATTATACGAAAGGGGCGATTTTGTGTATGTAATGCCATTTCTCTAACTAAATCGCGTCTGAATTCTAAATGATCTTTTTTTCCGCCGCAATGAATGTGAAAGCGCCACGCAGCGACGTCTGCCATGTTTAAGAAGTTGGAAAAAATGCACCACCACCATTTTTTGAACGTAGTTGAGGACGGTAATCGCTTTGAAATCGATCTAATAAGTCCACTCCCCCCATATGACTATTATAAGAACTAATTGGTTTAGGTTGATTTATTTTCACAAAACTTTTCTTTTTAGAGTTCCATCGTTTAACAATAGAAACGGGATGGACATCCTCCCAATTACTGCCGATTATGACAACTCGATTATCCATCCATTGGCAAAGAATAACTTTGCCATCTCCATAATAATCAAAGCTACCTCGCGGTAACTTTAAAAGATTTTTTTCATTGAAAGGGCATTTTTCGGTCCGGTTGGCTCGAATTACACCCGTACATCTAAGTCCTTTGTCTCCAAGATTTCGAATTATTTTCGTCGATGCGAAAAAATTATCAAAGTATATAGCGTGTGATCTTGGATTTTTCAAACATTTTGTTAGTTTATCGATAACATGTTCTCCTAATAATCCGGTATATGGGGTGGATTTTCCGGTGTAAATTTCAAAAGAAAAGGGGTATCCACAAGAAGAAGAAAGTACCCAAACTTTAATTCCAATTTTGACATTCACGACCAAATCATCATCACTTTGTTCTTCGTCCGTCACATCCCCAAAATTGTCTGGAGGAATCACGGTTATTTCTTCGTTTCCCGAATTGGCATGAGCAAAATCAAGAGCGTTGATAAGATTTTGGAAAACGGGCATAATAAGAAATAAGAACAGCTGGAACTATTTTTAAAAAAAAGTTGTGAAAAAGAATTAAGCTTTTATGCTGAGTAAAATTTAAGTCGTTTTTCTTAGAAAAAATCTATTTTTAACATTTCTAAAAAATCAGATATCGGATGTGCCGGATGTTCCAAAAATGGAACAAAAATTTTCAAACTTTAATATTTTTTGATAGGTTAGGCCAAAGTTATTTAAATTTATACATAATATAACACTTATGATCCTTTAGAAACCCCAACTGTTTAATCTTTAAATAATTATCATATAGCCCTATTTATGGGCCATTAAAAAGTGAAAAAAAATCTTCCATTTTTTTGCACTTTTTAAACCGCATTTTAGCTCATTAAAAAACATTTTTTTTTAAATTTAATTATCTCTCTATATAATTAAGGACTTGATCTTTACACTGATATTAAATTTATTTTATAATCTTATTCCAAACCAAAGTTATAACCCCTCAAAGTTGATGTTCCAAAAGTGGAACATCCGGCACTAATGGGTTAAATTAAAATGTATTAAAATTTATAAATTTTTGTTGTATAGAGAGAGCAGAAGAGCCGAAAAAAATTCAAAGGGATTATACAAGAGTTCAAGTTGCCGCATTAAACAGAGTTTACCAAAAAAATAATACATTAACAACGGAAGTTACAAAGAATTTGACCATAGAAACCAAACTTACCGAGGCGCAAGTAATATATTTATAAAAATCTAATACTACAATAACAGCTAAATATACATAAAAATTTTGGGCCCTTTCACTCTTATCAAATATGTCTTAGTTGTCAAAGCTTTTATCCCAATCATGCCATGTTTTAAATATTATAATAGATAATTTCCCGCAATGGATATAAAAATTAAATTTATAAATTAATTTGCATTTGGCAATAAGTAGAAAATTTTGATTATATTTAAAACTTATACCATCATTAAATAGTTGATGTATACTGGAGACCTTTTTTTTTTCAATATTTATTATGGCCCAATAATTTATTTAATAATATTTTCTATCTTGCAGATTAATAAATGGTTCGCAAATCAACGTTATAAAGAAAAAAGTATTAATATATATCTATAGGTTTAAAAATTTGCTAGGTTTTTTCGTTTACAGCATAAAATTTAGTACAAAAAATAATTTATTGTGAAACAGTTTGTTACTTTGGAGTTGTTTCTGTTTCGGTGTTGAGGCACATGCAAAATCCAAAAATAAATAAATTTTTTCCAAAATATTTTTGATTTTGACAAGTCGCGAATAATATTAATATAATAATTTATTTTTTTAGCCTTAAATAATCTTGATAATATGTTGAAGATGAATAGATTCTTTCTTCTAACCTGAAATTATAATTAAAAAATTTGATTTCTTGCAAGCAAAATTTGACTTTCAACATGGCCCTAAATGCTCTACCTTAAAAATAATTATTATTTTGTGAAACCTAGTCTGTTTTTTGCCACTGCTCAAAACGATTAGATAGATCTTAAATTTAAATAAATGAACAAAAAATAAAAGAAATTTTATGTGCTTTCTAATAACTTTGCACACTTTTTTTTTCTTTAAATATAGGTTTGTATAGTTTAAGGTAGATAAATTTTTTATCAGTAAAACAGAAATTATTCTTTATTGAGCCTCAAATTTTCGTATAAAAATAAAATTATAATGTGTGATATTTAAAAAAGAGTTTAATAGATTGGAATATTAATAATTTAATTAATTCTAAATTATATTCATTAAAACATAATATAGTTAACAAAAATCCTATAAATAGAATAATTATTTAGTCATGCAGCTTCTTTACATAAATTAAAACTTTGTAATTCTTAAATATAGACGGCAGCAGGATAATAATGAACTGACATGCTTAACTAAAAAACAAACTTTGCATTAAAATTTTTAAATTATATATTTGTTCAAACACATTAAAAATTTACGAATAAATACATAGAAACCATATATTTGGATAATTAACATTAATTAAAATAAAAATACTCTTTAATTTTTTAGGGTATTCTCGAGATCGCAAGATCTGTTAAAAGTCCAATTTCTATATGAACAGACCTAAGAAGCCAAAGGCTGAGTAACTAAGAAAAACCAAAAATGTATATGAGATAGGACCTCATATGAATTCTTTGTAGTCATAAAAATCACTTTCCTACTATTTTTTTTGGGTGAGGAGCATGCTATGCGGCGACGTTCATAACCCCTAGGGTCAATAAAATTAAGCGCGTCTCTCCGCCAATACCACAATATCCATTGAAATGACGCCGCACTCTCCGGAATATTATAGCATGCAGGCTCTACAACTCTAGCAAAAGTCGGCCAGAATCATTCACCTGCTATAACAATGACCCCCTTGCCCTACATCTTTTGAAAGAGACGGCACACCGGTCAGGGCATAGCCCCTTTTAGCCCTGTCGGGTACTAGGCAATAACTTAACCTAGACCAAGAGCTAAAGAATCTTCGACCAGCATAATGACAATATTTAATTATATTTAAAATTTGAGACTGATCAGAGAGCCCTAAAATATCAATTAACAACATATTATCACATTTGATAATTGTTGATCTGTTTTATTATATATTTTAAATTTATGACAATATATTTTCTTAACAACAGAAAAATCAGGGTTGTTTCAAAAGAGTCCTTATCACTATAAAGATTTTCAGGTTGATGCATTAAAAAGGGCATTTCAGCTAAATGATTTTCTAACAAGGGATGTTGTGGATGATTTGGTCGAAAGAACCAAATTAAAGGAAACGCAAGTAACACATTTATAAAAATTAATATTTTTTTAGCTGCCTGTTAACATTACACATAAAATTATATAACAACGATATATAAAAAACTATAATTAAAAAAAAGTGCGTTTTTCTTGTAAATGTAATGTTCTTATCCGTTTTTTTTTAAAAATAAAAACATTTACATAAATTACAAATTACATTGTTATTTGTTTGATCAGAATTAATAAATATTTACTTGCTATTTTGTAGATTCGTTCATGGTTCAAAACACAACGGCAAAGAAAAAAGAGTATTTCTATTTTTTATATAATAGTTCAAAAATTGGCTCAAGGGCGTACAAAAAAAATTTTTTTAGCATAAAATGTTGAATGCACATTAATTTATTTTTAGTTTTACACCTAATAATGGAGTAAAAACACATTTATGCTGCATATTGTTAAGGTTAAAGTGCTGAGGTGCTATAATCAATTTATCATATTTTATTATATTTGATCTGGCGAGTTGATTGTACGTTTAAATTGATAAAATATTTCTGCTAATATTGTATATCGTTAATTTTGATTTCCTCTCCTATGTGTAAATTCAAAATATAATAAATCTTTAACAATAATATTTTAGAAACAAACGAAATTTTATTTTTAAAGTGGCTCTTATAGCCAAGCTAATTTTAATACAAGCAAATAATTTAATTTTAATAAAAATTAAACATTTATACTTTTTGTGGAAAAACATATGAATAAATTTAATATTGATTAAGAATTATATATATTCTAGCCACTTTAAAATTTCTTCTTACTTTTTTTGGGTTAAGGTTTAAGTCATTAATATCCTTTTTAATCATTGAAGCAAAAAATTAAAGCAATATTTATAGACCAATATTTTATATTGAATTCAATTTAAAATGTGTAGTTATTAATAGATGGTCTAATAGGTATATATCTAAATGCCAAAATATCTTCTTTAAAAAAATTTAATTTATAAATATTATTCAAGTTGTTATGTGCTCAAAATTCAGAGTATATTCATATTTTTTATTTAATTTTCAGATGGAAAACAATGAATGGAAATTAATTATTATTCACTTCAAAAAATATTTGCAACTTTCGTTATATGATCATTTAAAACATAAAAAAATCATGAATAAATAAGGCAGCCATGGATAACTAAATATTCAACTTTTAATTTTATATGGAATAATTGTGTTAAACAAATCCGAATTTGGTTTTTTGCTTTACTTAGTCTAACCTAGACTTGGAGTATTTAAGTCCTCAAACAAATGTTTTCAGTGTATTCATTACATCAAACAATAGAAAAACATTTACTTTTACTTTCCAGAAAAACGAATGGCATTTTTAAATTTTTTATACAAGTTTTTTAGATAAATTCATACTTAAGATTTATAAAAATTTATAAAATATTTTTATAAACAATCAATTTAACGATGAAAACTTTTAATTTCAGACAAAATATAAGAAAAAATCAATAAAAAAGTCAAACCCCTTAATAAATGTAATTCCAATTATTTATAAATTTTAAATATAAAGGTTAAACTCTAAAAAAAAGTATAGGTCATTTAGTGAATTCTTAAAATTTAAAAAAAAGCATGGTTGATTGAAACTTTATTTTTTTAAATCAACCACTACTTGGACTATAATTAATTTATCGTGATATAAAAGATTATATAGATGCATACACACACTAATTAAGCCTTCTCATCTGTATAAAATATTTTTAATTAAAATTTATTTAAATTATTACACACAGGTAAACAAATTTTTGATTTATGAGCTAACTACACGGATCAAACTTGCCATTTTCAACATTTTCAAATCCGTTTTTAGTTTTCATGTAAGTCAGCAAAAAACTTTAGGAAAATGTCAAATATAAATAATTAAAAAAAAAATTAATTTTCTGCTATTCACGAATAATGAATTTTTATTAAAATTGAATTAATAAATTTTTGGGTTTTAATCATACATGGGCCACCATTCATTTCCTATGTTTGTAATTTCCGGGCCAATTTCTATAACACCAATATTATATTTAAAACCCCCTCACATAAAAAAATATCAAAACAAAGCAATAATCTTTTTAATTCTAGTTTATGATATATTTTGATAACCAAAAATATACAACTATATATTATATAAATATAATTACACGTCGAAAATCAATGTATGGTTAATAAATTAGGATAATCGGGTGACATAATTTAAAGATAGCCTATATTCATATATTTTTTTTTACGAAGTTTGATTTGCTTTCGACTATTGCCAAATTGAAAATTAAAATTATGAGATTTGAAGGATAAAGTTATTGTGCATTACCATAACTTATATTTTTTATCTCAAAATAATTTGAATTTTAAATATTTTGAGATTTTCAACTATTAATATTTACCTAATTTAACTTTATTTATAATTTTTATTATTTTGTGCATATTCATCACTTTTTAAAAATAGTTAAAGAAAGTTACACTGCTGTAAACGAAATTCCTTAGAAGGTAGGTTTGATCCCTAAAATTAGCTCATAGGTCTGGAAGATGACTTACAATTTTAAATCTAATTATATATTAAACTCTAAAGTTTAGGGTACTGAGTATTATATAAATTGCTTTATTTTTAATAAAATTGGGTTTTATGATCTTATCTGTGTTTATCAATATTTATTTTATAGCATACAAATAAGCCTTTTATATTTGATTTATATTTAAGGGAATCTTTATGTTCTACTCATATATAACATATATTAAATAAAGGAATACGTAAATTCTACAGTGTTTATACCTACAAATTTTACTTATGTTTTAATTCTATGAACTTTATAATTGTATTATTTTGAATAAAAATAGGTGCTCGTTAAATATAAACCAATATCAAATTTTATATAAAAACAAAAAAAAACAAAAATTAATTTTTTTATTATAACACATTAAATAAATCATTTTAAATTAAATGTAATTTTATAAATGTCTATATGTCTTATATTCAAAACTCCAAAAAAATCTATTGGGTAAAAATTATTTTTAACTATAATTTACTAAAAAACTTAATATTTATTTAAGAAAACAATTTATAATTGCTATACTATACAAACATCATTAATACATAGTATGTAAAACTGTTATAAAAAAAACTTAAAAATTAAAATTTTTGTTAAAATTTACATTGAGACAATATCATGGTTTATAAAATGATAGTTTGGGGTCCATAGACCAAAAAGAACCTAAATTTTAAACAAGATATGCTTTAGAATAGACCAAATTTTAATTGCTATCTATGATTATGTATTTGAGAAAAAAGTCGCAAATTGTCCAATTATATATAAAATTTAAAATGTGCTGGACTTATATGCCCCTAGTGGTGATTGCAAGGAATAAACTATGAGCTATTATTCTATCAAAATTATTTATCTATAATATTGTAATGCGGCTGTATATGTGTATGAATATAATGTATTAATAAATATAAAATAAGATTTGGAATGTAATTAAATGTATTTATTTGCCTTAATTTATAATAGCAAAATATGTAATATATATTTTTAGCCCTTTGAGCTTATTTATAAGACACAGTCTAATTGGGCATTGAACAATTCCAAAACATAAAGGATTGAGTATTCATTTAAAATTAACGTTAAATAAAATCATTTTTTGTATAAAATTAAAAATAGCTAATAAAGTTATTAGAACTTTTTTTAAATTTTATAAGACAGGTCAAAAAAGTATTTATGTCAGGTAAAAAAGTATTAATACCAAAGTAATCCATATAATGGCGCATATATATTTGCCATTTGCCAGAGTCCACGCTTTTCGGTTACTTAAATCTGTTCGTTAAATGCTATGAACTCATTTTATTTATCCTAAAAACGTATACATTGACTACACACATTATAAAACCACAAAACACACCTTTATTTTAAATTAAAAACATTCTTATTCTCATTTAAAAAAATATCATTTTTCTACCTAGCACATTGTTATTCTAATGAAAATCTATTATTCCAAATGCTGAAACATACGTTACTAAAACATTTATTATTCAAAAATCTTTTATTCCAAATAAACATCGATTTAAATGATTTGCATTGCCCTATTCGACATGTTGAAAACATTTAAATTTTCTGAAAACACTATCCTTATCATAAAAATGGCATTTTTACCAAATTGACAGATTCTGTGACCTATAAAATACTTTAAACGTAGTAAAAAAAATTTACTTTAAAATTTCTTGTAACATATTAATACCTTCTCAAAATGAATAATTTTAAAGTATATCAAGCTCTTGCATAAACGTTTATAACAATATTTAGCACCCCTGTCATATGAACTTTATATTATCGGAAACACGTTATTTTTGATTTTAATTTAATAGTTAACTAAAACACAAACCTTTTTTTCAATATTATATCAATTTTGTTACTTTTTAAATTTTGACATTATTGTGTGTGGCGCCGATTACCGGAATATTTATATATCAATTCATAATTTGTATTTGCGTGTGGCGCCGATTACGGCGCCACTAACTTTACTATTTGTTAAATTATATTACTCTTTCTTTTCTAAAAAACTAACTTTTACATAAGAATTTGAAAAAATAATCAATATTTTCTTTTTCTATTTAAATAACATTTTCTAAATTAACTTTCCTTTTTTCGTGAGTAATGACACCTCCATTGGCTTTTTAAAAAAAAAAGAAATTCTTTTTGGATAAACTTAATTTTTTATTTAATCCTAACCTTTTTTTTTTTTAGGGGGCAAAAAAACTCGTGGGGGGGGAAAAAATTTTTGCCTCGGGGCAATGCCCGGGAAATATACATGTACAACAATAGAATCTGTTAAAATTTTTTAACAAATAAATAGTAATTTATTATATTCTAAATAAAAAAAATATTTGCGTTTATAATTTGGATATATGAATTAAAATTAATTGTTTTCACAAATATCAATTGCTTAAAAAGATATGAGATTTGGACATTTATTTTAAGTATTTTATCATTTGGTATCAATGCGCATGGAAATTAGAAATATGATATATATGAATGATAAAAATAAATTATATAAAATTTGGATTTTAGAAAATTAATAGTAAAAATAAGATTGATTTTCATGAAAACAAATTGTATAACTATGCTTGGAAGAATATATATGAAAAAACACTGGTTATATATACTAGTAATTAATATCAGGGTAAAAAATTAAATAAAACCTGAACAACGTTAAATGCGCTAAAAAAAAATTGCAACCATGTTTTAAAATAGTAAATAATTAGCTGATTATGAGCAGTGTTTTTTATTAATCTAACAATTTAATCCTAGAGGTTGTTTTGATTAAATTATAAAATTCATCAAAATTTAACGCCCCAGTTAATGATTTTTCGTGTCCTTGAAAAACCAAATCACCTTAACGCAGGTCACTACTTAGCAGCAAGAAGTTATTATCCTTCTTAAAGAAGAAAATGTGGCCTCACAACTCGACGTTAAAGAGCCAATTAACAAACTTATAGGAAAAATGTTAAATAGATTAGCGCATCTTTTTAATCATATAAAAATTTAACAAAATCAATAGTAACACATTCTTTGTAATTATTTCTTATTAAAAATTTTTTGGCTACGTCAATATCTTTAGATAATGAATTTTCATCAATATTACTTATTTTTAAAATAGACTCTAATTTATTTATATCTAAAATATTAATCAAATTTATAAAGGGAATCTAAAGATTTTAAATAACTATTATCGGTAAAATCTATTATCAAAATATAAATAAATCAATAATAAAATAAATACTTTTTACTTTATCCATTATTTAAAATATTTTCAAACTTATGAGTAGAAAATAAAATAAAAATCAGAAAAATCTTTATGTTTAGTTTTTCTTTTATCCAAAGATAAATTATTGTCATTTAAAAAAATATTAATATCAAAATAATATTTGAATAAATCTTCAAATGTATTTTAATTTCTTAATTGTTTAATTTCTAACAAACAATGGTGTATCAAATCAGAAGTTTTAGAAATATAAATCGTTCTGCATTTAAATTGGTCTATAATTATTTTTAATAAAATAATTTTTCAATTAAATACAAAAAAGTAAATAGATGATTATAAATATGGTCAACCCCGATTCGGCCCTGTGACCTGAAGATGTAAAAGTTTTTTTATTTTTAATTTTTAAAAGAATATTAATTTTTGTGTAATTTAAAAAAAAAATGTGGGCAGGGAGTTACCACACCACCAATGGGGCAACAGCCGGGGTATGGTCCCGCATTCACTAACTACCTTGATTGCATCATGTTGAAAAAATTTATGAAGGGAAGAAAAATTATCAAAAAAATCTTTCCCTTCACTTAAAATTTCAAGACAATCTTTTACAACAAGATGCAATCGGTGGTTAAAGCAGTGAATATACGGGACATGGTGTCCAGCTATTTTGATTAGAAATACTTGAACACCACCTTTTCCCCAGGGCATTAGTTCGCCCCATCCTAGCATTGTGCAATCAGGTTCTTTGGTTCTAGATAATATTCTAACAATAGATTGATGACAAGTGAGAATTTCTTAGGCATCAGAGTTATAAATTGCTTTCACAAATATAAAGCTGTCTGTAAAATCAAATTTTTCTATATATTTCTGTGTTAGTTTGATCTCTCTTGCGGATGAGAAGTATTAATGTATAAAAACACTTTTAAAAAAAGCAAATATTTTTAAGATAATATTTTTTAGATATTTTTGACGGAGCAAATTTAATTATATTATATGGAAGAAATAAAATTACTATATATTTTTGGGGGGGCAAATTCAATTTTTTCTGGGGGGGCAAACATAAAATTACTATGTATTTTTGGGGGGGCAAATTCAATTATTTTTGGGGGGGCAATCAAAAACTTTTGGGGGGGCAGGTCTAGAATCGTGCCTGAATCCTAATAACTTAAACCTCTTTTTTACTTCTTATTATTCAAGTCCCTTTTTTTTATTTACCCTTATTTCTTAGACTTTACCCTTTTTTTATTTTTAGTTACTCAAACTATTTTGGGACCTTTTTTACTTTCATTTTTGTGAGATCCTAATCTTTGATGGTCTCTTTCTTCTTAAATTTTAATTACTGGGTTACACTTTTATCTGTTTTTTCAACCCGGCCTAAGAGTTAATCGAAATAATTTTAGTTTACCTATAATTTCCATCTTTTTATTTCTATTTATATGGGTGGTTATATGCTTTAACCATTTTCCTTCTAGCTATCCTAAATTAAAAATTTTATTTTAATTGGGCAGCCAAAATTAAAAATTTCATTTTAATTTGGACAAAATAACCACGCCTTTAACTTATTTCTTATTTTTCTATGGATGTTTTTAATGAGTAAAATGATGGCTTAGGCCATACAAATTTTAACCCAACTCATCCAGCCAACCCTTAATTTTTTTAACTTTTTAGACTATCAATTAATAACCCAATCTGTCAATTTAAATATCTTTATTTGAGACTTGACCACCACTGGCTTAATTTTCATTTTAACTTAATTCTCACACATTAATAACTTCATTTATTTTTATTAATTTCCTTTTTAAACTTTACTCTCAAAAACATAATCTAATTTCCTTTTATCTTTCCAAACTCTCCATAAAAAATTTTATGGAATGGAAGCCAATATAGAAGTACCGTGCATATCTGTAAAAATTTTTTTAAATGAGGGCAAGTCGATTGAGCATCCCTTTTTTTTGTTCTCGTCAGCTAACGCTTGTTGGCGCTACTCGTTTCGCGTTCAAACTCGGCAGTCAACTTTTCTTGGAGAATGAGCCTGATGAGTGTATAATGGACCACTGGGCAAATATATTACAAAATTCAATTTCATCGTCCCTCTTGCGTATCGGGTTACCCAAAGCCCCGGCGATGTTGTGTGATCAATTTGCCACCATCCACGATGCGATTTGAAAATAACCGTCGTTTGAAACATTATTAGCAATGGGATATTATTTAAGTAACATTTGTCCATTGAGATCCTGATATTCCATGAAATCGATATTGACAGCTTTAGCGACGGGAGGCAGTCTTTTAGGCTCACATTGCATTACGTAAGGTCGCTGAGAATTTTGTGTCCAATTTATCATATCTCGTCGCTACATACCTGATTTAATGTTTTCTGAATAATCGAATTATATATTCCGAAATAAGAGAATGTCACGATCAGCAGTATTACTGGCTTTATTTTTTAAAGATCAGAACATTTATATTTTTTTTTCTTTTCTAATAGTTTCTCGCTATAAATTTCCATAAGAATATTTTTTTCAGGTAAATTACTATTTTTAGTAAAAGAAACTAACAGCTGCTGATTTTTAAAAATGGTTAACTTGATTATCCAATGCTTACATATGGGAGTGTTGCTTTCACTGTATACTATTATATGTAATCCTAACTACTAGATCACACCATCTGCCTTTATTTCCTTGCGCTGGGCAGCTTGCAAATCTTCTCAATTAGTTTTTCTTGATATTTTAGGTTATTTTATGGGGAAAATAACTATATCGAATAAGGGACCGTGGGGATTACAGTGATAGCTTTTTATTGAATTTCCCCTTTGGTAATTGTCCAATTGCGAAAAACCCAATTGGATGAGCATGTCTACAACTATTTATATCCTTTGATCTTTTGGCCAATATTTTTTCTTTTTAGAACCTTGCAATTGTCGCAAAACTTTTGTCATAAAATTTCCTGTGATGCCGGAATAGTAGCTTTTCTTACAAGTTAAATATATTTTTTTTAGAATTGCTGATGTCAAAAAACTTTTTTTTTAGAATTTCCTTGCGAATGCCGGAATATTTTGTGAGTGTTCTTTAATGTTGGCCATCATTTTTTTTAAGAATTTACTCGCAAATGTCGAATATTTTTAGAATTCCTTCACAATAGTAAAATCGGAATTTTGAATCCGCCTTAGAATAGGTTATATCGCAGCGCCAATTTTATTGTGTGTGGCGCCGATTACCGGAATATTTATATATCAATTCATAATTTGTATTTGCATGTAACGCCGATTACGGCGCCACTAACTTTACTATTTTGTGGTTAAATTAAATTACTCTTTCTTTTCTAAAAAACTAACTTTTTACATAAGAATTTGAAAAACTAAAAAAAGCAATATTTTCTTTTTTTATTTAAATATTATTTTCTAAATTAACTTTCCTTTTTTCATGAGTAATTCACGACAGACATTTTTTAAAAATTGATGTTTACAGTTGACATAATTTTTTTAAATAGAAAAATCGGTGATTTTAAAATGTATATCGCAGTTGCGATGAGCTGATAATTTTGACCTGTGTAATAAATCTCTTGGAGTCAAGATATTCAAATTTAATTTTTATTAAATTTTAATCGTATGTAAATCAGCCAAATTTTTCAAAAACATTGGTTTAATTTTAAACAAATAAAAATGTTTAGATAGTCAAAAATAAACCAAAAAGGTTTACCTAGGTAGACTTAAACGATTAAATTTAAATGATAATACAAAATTTAAATATGTACTGACCCATTTTTTATTTTGGTACTATCACTATTTTCGCTAAAAGACACATACCTTAAAAAGGGTTCTGCCACTAACGTTTTGTGCTGAACATTGTAATTTAAATTTATGCAATTAATGGTTTTACACGACCAAGTTGCCAGTTCGATTTCAGGTCTGGCAAAAAAACCTTTAGGTCCAAACATTTGCCTCAAATTTCAAATACTAAACCTCTTAAAATTTATTCAACTATAACACCTTTCCGTTTTTTAACGAAGCTCCTTACTTATAATTTATTTAAGTTTAAGACAGGCTCTGCAACAAAACTTTAAAAAACACTGAATTAAATCTTAATAAAAACAAAGCAAAAAAAATTAATAAAAATGTTAGAGGTTTAAATTTTAATAAATTTCTGGGGCGCAAAATAAAATCAAAATTATTTTATTTAAAAATAACTCTTTTTTAAAACTATTATAGAAAATCATTTTAGATAGGTATAAAACTAATTTTACAAATTGTTAGTGAACCTTAATCATGTATTTTGCCTAATCGGCCTTTGGCCTTAGTTATTTTAAATATTTAACTTAGGTTTTACTTTAACATTATTTAGCTATTTTAATTATTTAACTTAGATTTTACTTTTTCACCTTGATTTTCGACCATATAATAGTTGGTTGTGTCGGTTATATATAGTTATAATGACTAGGTAATTGCGTATAAAAGCTCACAGAGAATAATATATTTTTACTTTGAATAAACTCTTTAACAGCATCCTTTAACACAAATGAAGACAAATAAGTAATCTAAAATAAGCTTAACTGGCCAAACTGGCATTATCACTTTGAGATTGCCTTTACTGTCATGACAAATACATTTTGATAATTAAATTTCATGATTTTCTATGTGTCAGCTCAACATTAAAACGAGGACGCAATATTCCTATTTTGTTAAAGTCTTTTCCAAATTACCCCAAATTACAAATTACACCCTTACCACCAATGATCCAAAAGAACATACTTAATTATGATTTACAAATCATGAAGGTGGGATGCGACAGCGCCGCTCATCTCCACAAACTTTAACTTTACGAGAAAACAAGACTATTTTGTAAAATGCTTGGACATTTGTTAATAAATAATTTCTCTTTTTCCTAGACCATGGAGAAAAATTCGGGCTCTTTTGCTACAGTTCTCCCGTTATTTAAACAAATATAGGCAGGCGGATAGGGATGGGGTCCAAGCAAAGAGCTGAACGGTTTTCCTATTGCTCCATACGTAAAATGCAGGCCTTTAAGTTTCCATAATGACTTTGGCCTGAAAATTTATTGAATAAATATTGCTTTTACAAGCATAAGGCAATGGATTTATTGGATTAACGATACAAATATTTAGGATTCCATTGCATGTCTTACATGGTATATATGCAAATATTTGTTAAATACATGTTATTCGTGATTTTTCTTAATAATTGGACTCTAGGCAAGTGTCACCAAATGCAAAGGTACAACGATTTCGTAGTGTGCCTTAAGTTATCCCTCTTTAAGGAGAGCAGGGGGAATAAGCTGCAATTAAGACTTAAGAGGATGATTTTTTAGTGGCACAATATAACATCCATAATATATATACTACACCACAAGATCAAAATAATTTATCATATAATGAAAAAAAAGTAATATCTATCTATACATCTCAAGCAACTATATGTTTTAGGGTCAAAAATAATTAATTGTGTTAAAAAAATTTGAAATTATAAAAATTGAAAAAGGTCTAATAAATAATTATATATACTAAAACAAAAGCGAGCATCTATTAAAATTAGCATTTAAGCCAAGAAGTGCATATAATAATAAGATGGTATTTTGTTTTAACATTTATATACAATAAATAACTAAACAATTATCCTACAGTTTATATTAATAATTAACAATATTTTACCTTATTTGAAAGAATATAAAGATTTTATGTGTTTTTAGAGCAATATATAAATAATAATTAGGGAACTGATTATTTTTTGAAATTAAACCTTAGCTTGCATTTTTGAAAGTGCAAATAATACAAATTAGAATTAAATGTAAAGCTATATATAATTAAAAAAGCCTTATAACCACTAAATTCAATAGAATTTATAGCGTTATATTATCAATACATCAACACATTTTTTATGCTAAATTTTTTAGTCAGCAAATATTAGTTAATTACCCTGATATTTTTTAAATTTTAAATTTACCAAATATATCGATTTGCTAAAGCTATGAACATTAAAAATTAAAAAAAAATGTTTAAACAAATAACATAAATAAATTGAAAATAATTTTTATATATTACATTAGCTAAACTGTTAAATTCAAACTTCTAGTAATGTCATTTAAACATTAAAATATGTCTCTAGATTATTAACTGTCCTAAAATCTGTCAAGTTGGAGAAACATATTTAATTGATAAGGTCGGAGTGAATTTGAAGGCTGGAAACAGAAATAAGATTGATTCACAAATCCGTTTATCGTTTTTTCTAATCAAATATTTTACGCAATAATTATTAAAAATGTAAGAATAATAGTGACAAAATGAGAAACAAAAATAATCTCATATCTAAAAAAAATTAATACTGGAAACAGGTAAAATAAATACAAACCCGTTACTGTTAAAAATAATAAATATTTAGGTATTCAAAACAAAACTAAAATTTAAATGTTAATTTAAGAGCTTAAAATACTTACTTATTATTGAGAAAAAAATATATATGTTACAAATGAGTTTATATACAAAAAATTTTTAAATGTTTTGTTCAGTGAATATCAAAATCAATCATTTCTGCAAAATAATAGCCATTTTTGAAGGCAAACTAGCCGAAGGCGAAAGAACAGAACAGATATACGTGATAAGGCGATCAGATTGATCTATTTAATTTTTAAAAATCAACCTGGGTTATCAAATATAGTGTTATTTAATAATTGTGAAGGAATGTATCCATCCTCGTCTCGAGTAAATATTACGACATGCTAAAGGGAAAGTTTGCCTTAAAATTTTTTACCAAGGTTGGACTTCTATAAGTCTAATAGTTAAATAAAATTTGCTCTCAGTTTCATGCTGGAAACATTTTTAAGAAATATCGTGATGCAATTAATCTGATTACAAAAATATTGACTAAACTAATCCCCAAATGCTCTGAAGGCTAAAAAATTAGGACTGGTCCAAAATTGTTTGCTTGGCTAATACCCAATATTTGCTCAGATAGATATTGCCTGTAGAAGAACGTCTATCCAACTTTTCATCAACATTAAATTTTTTTTTATTTAATCTTTTTAATATCATATTAAATAAAAAGTTTAATTCCGAATAATGCGCAAATTATTTTGTACCATATTCGTAATTCTAGGAACTCTGGGCCAACTTCTCATTAAAATATCTGGTATTTAAATATATGTATTATAAACAAACCCATAAACAATAGCACTTAACTTTCAAATTTTCTTTGAATTTAACATATATATGGGCAAAATTAATTAGATTATAGAGGGAATTAAAGTTTTTACCTTATATATAATTGCATTCAAATGACCAATAATAAGCTTCGGTTGTTTTATATTAAAAATGAATAAAAAATATATTTAGGCAAAAAAATGCCGAAATTAAACCATTAACTTATATTACAAAGTATTTAATTTGTACTAGGGAAAACTAAAAGGTGCAAATTCCAAATAACATTATAACTCATTTAATAAATAGAGCCGCCCTGTTATCCTAGCAAACTGTTTTCAGGAGCTAAAAACATTTTTAAGTACCTTAAAAAACGTAAAATATTTTGCTTGACGCCCCCAAGCATTGCACTGATTTCCAATATAAAACAAAATGTGATATTCAACGCTTACTATAAGTCATGCGTTTTTAATAATTTTTTAAAGACATAAAATAAGATGGTGTATAATATATACGGCATTTGTTAAAGTCTCAGACATTTTTTCTATACAATAATTTTTGCATGTTTAAAAAAAGTGTATTCATTTAATTGAAGAAAACACAATAAAATACATATATAAATACATTGTTGTTTATATTATAAGCCGAAAGAAACATTTTTATATTATTACCTTGATCATTTGGCTTTTATTTTGAATCTAATTGATCTGTTATTATGGCCTTAATATTTTTATAATTATAGATGCTGGTCTAATACCTCAGAGTAATTTATATGTTATCTATATTATTTTATTTTTCAAACGCTTAATTAATTATGCTAATAAACTACATGTAAATTATATAAAAAAAAATTAGAAATTATTAAATTAATAATTTGAATAGAAATATTTAATTTAAATGACTATTTCTTGTATACAAAAACATATATTCTGATGTCTTTAATACTTCCATATTCAAAAGTACATTTTTTATTTGGTAATGTTTTGGTGATAATGAGTTTGGTTTATAAATTTTATTTGTGTTCATGCTTGTTTATGTTTAAATACTTTATCTGACGTCTTTTTATTTTATTTTATTTAATGCAATTATAGGGGAAGATTATTATTCAGGTCCTTATGCACCCCAAAGCATCGCGCAAAGTATTTTATATTTAAATAATTGTAAAAATATATGTATATATAACACAAGACGGAAAATATCAATGCCAAAAAAAAATGTTTATGAAAATCTTATTGATTACATCCCGGTGATGCTTTTACCTTATATATATATTCTGTTTGTTTTTTATATTCCGCCTTTGGTTATTCAAATACGTTTTAAAAATTGGCATTTTTGATCATATCGACAAATTTTTTGATTCAAAAATACCGCAAAAATATAATTTTTCATATATAAATTTATTTGTTGATTTTTATTGAAACAATCAAAAAACATGTTAAATTCTTACATCATATAGATAATAAACTATAATTGGTACTCCAAATTACAAGCCAATTAAGAATCGGTCTTTAATAAAAATATTATTTAAACTAATATTGACTTTTTTTTAAATACAAAAATTATTTTAGATGTTTATCACTTATTAAGTTTGATTAAAAAGGCAAATGATTAAACTCTTAGGTGACAGGTTTTATATGCATTCACTCTAATTACTGACTACCTACATTACTGACTACCAATATTAAGCCTACACATTTGCATCAAAGTAGGTAGATATTTGCTAAAACTTAAAAAAAAATTATTGATCGCATATAGCTAAAGGCTATAAAAAAATTAAGTCCCAAATATTTGGCTGATTTGTTAGGGAAAGCTAAAAAGTCAAAAATATTCAACAAAATATATTAAAACCAGGTAAAATTATTAAATTTGTAAAAAAAAAATCATAAAAAAGTTTATTTAATTTTACAAAGGTCTAATATAAACCTCTGAAACATTGGAGGGATATAATAAATAAATGGCATGTATAATAGTGCTTTTTTTTTCTTTATTAAATGCCTAGTACACCTTCAATTTAATTATTAAAGGTGTTTTTTATTTCTCTACTTTGTAATTATATAATATATTTTGGCAAAAGAGTAAAATTATAAATTTTATTTATTAAGGACTAAAAAAATATTTAATTGAAAAACAAATCAAATAAAACGATTTGGATAATTAATATACGTCAAATGTGTAATTTATAGGGTACCAATGAAATTTAACACTTTTTTTTGTAAATGATTGTTGAAACAAGTTCCACAATTCATTTAAAAAAACTCACTGGTACATCCAGTAAGAGTACCTACTAAAAAACTACCCCATCATAGCCCCTTATTTTTTTAGGCACAGCCGTTAGGGCTTTTCACTTATATACCGAACGTTAACGGGGCAATGGATATCACCCATTTGAGATAAATATAGTCTGCTGAAATAAATGTATATTGATTCTACTCATAATTAAAATAAAATAATTTCTTTTAAAGCGGATCCGAGAACGAACCTGGTGCAAATCCTTGAAAGGGGTAATAAAAAATTAAATTAGCTGGCGCATTTGTCATTATAAATTAAAAGAGTACTTAGATTAAAAATATTCATTTTAATATAATTTTATACATTTGAAAAGCATAGAATTTATTAGTTACACATAAATATATTAGCTGTTCCATTGCCGACAGATGTTTTGCCCTTACCTAGACCTAGTAGAGCACATCAAGCTTCCACAGGTAAACTATCATAAGCCTATGGGTCAAACAGATTATTTTTTAATTTGACACATAAAAAAAATTTTTTTTAGATATTATATTATGTAAATAATAAGGCTCTAAATTTTTTTTTTGTTTTCTTAATCGTATTTAAATATGACAATTAAATTGTTGCACAAAATTTTGTAATAGAATCTTATTTACAAAGCTTACAATTTGAATAATTAAAAGAGCTGAGTTTGTGTTTATTTTTATAGTTAAGCAGAGTTGGCTAAAAATTATTAATGTGACCACCAAAGCTAGAGCCGTCTCTTTTTCTCAGATTAAACCTAAATCTCGTGTTTTTTTTTTGTCAAATTTTTTTCCTTCTACGGTTAAATCTAAGATTATTAAATTCTCATATAAAGTTTTATTAAAAGTTTTAACTATAGAATTTGTAAATGGCGTGAAAGGATATATCTCACATTTGTTATGGTTAAAAGATAAGTTTAAAACAGAAAAGTGGCGTTGGGCTTTACTAAGTGCTAAATTGATATCTTCCAGCTTGTTACAGTACAGTCATCTAAATACCATAAGTGCAAACGGAGATTTGTTGAATTAGAAATTTCATCTATCAAGTTTTTAAGCCCAAGGCAAATCAAAGGCGGACCTAAAGGGTCACCTTGTTAAACTCCCTGTGAGGAAGAAATTATTACATCCTGAAATTTTAAATATTGAATACCATAACTTAAATGTATATAGTTGTGATATTGGGGAAAAATTTTCAAAAAAGATTCGATAATGTAAGAACGTTCTAGGCAATTTAAAGCGTTTTTTAAGTCCAGTTTAACTAAATATTCGTCAGAATTCATTGATTCTAAGGTAACGCGGGTAGCGTGAATGGCACAGCCCCCTTTTATATCAAACCCCAGTTGTTGAGGAGACAATAGGTTTGCTAAAGTGGATTTAATCCTGCTGTATAACTTTTGAAATAAGTCTAAAAAAACAATTAATATATATAGGGCGAATTTTGTTCTTTTCTTGGAGGGGCAGAAGACGAGCCCCAAAAAATATGGGGGCAAATTCCAGTGTGAAATTTTCAATTAAAATAAAATTTACCACTTTGCAAAAATTATTGATTAAAAAACTAGAAGTATCAATTTCTAAAAGGTCCTTTAAAAATATAGGTCTAAAAAAGTCTAGTCCTGGAGCAGAGTCTGTTGGAAACGTTTTAAGAGCTTTAAAAATTTTGTTTGGTGATATTTCCATTTTTGGATTTAAAATTTAGATAATTTTAAACTGATTAGCGGGCTTAGAATGTTTGTCTTTATTGTTTGATTGTTTCGGGAGTATTGGATGCAATTGAATTATCGCCTTGAAGGATCCTGAGGGCTCCCTTAAGATTAAAATTATTAATTTTGTTCAAATTTTTTTTAAAATATTTATCAGTAGGCTTATGGGGAGTTTGGACCTAAAAACGAAGGGAAAAACAGCCTGAAAATTATTAATTTTAGATTTAATAAATTGGACTAAAGGAGTCTTATCAAGGGGTGGCATTTATTTTAAATCTAATTGATCTGTTAATTTTGCCTTAATACCTTTTTCATATATAATTATAGATGCTGCTATAACACCTAAGCAGAGTAAGAATTAATTATGCTACAAAACATTAAAATGCATGTAAATTATACAAAAAAATTTTTAGAAACTTAATTACTAATTTGAATAAAAATATTTAATTTACAAATGACTGTTTTTTGTATAATGTTTTGATGTCTTTAATACATCTTCAAAAGCCATTTTTGGGTCTAAGGTTATGTTTTGGTGATAATTTTGGATTATAATATTTTATTTGTGTTTATGCTTACTAATGTTAAAATTACTTCATCTGATGTCCTTTTATTTTTTCTTAAATTATAGGGGAAGCTTATTATTCAGGTCCTTATTCACCCCAACGCATCGCGCAAAGTATTTTATATTTTAATTATTTTATATAAGTAAATACAACACAAGAAGTAAATATAACACAAGACGGCAAATATCAATGCCGAAAAAAAGATGTTTATAAAAATCTTAATGATTACATCCCGGTGATGCTTTTACCTTATATATATTTTTCGTTTGTTTTTTATATTCCGCCTTTGGTTATTCAAATACGTTTTAGAAATTGGCATTTTTGATCATATCGATTTTGACTTAAAAATAACCCAAATTTAAATTTTTCATATATAAATTTATTTGTTGACTTTTATTAAAGCAATCAAACAATACATTAAAGCATGTTAAATTCTTACATCATATAGATAATAAAATATAATTGGAACTCCAAATTATAAGCCAATTAAAAATTGGTCTTTAATAAAATTATTATTTAAACTAATTTTGACATAATTTTTCAAATACAAAAATTATTTTGGATATTTTTTTAAAGAGTTTGTAGGATCTTTGTTTATCACTGATTATTGATTAAAGCGGTAAACGATTAAACTCTAAGGTATCAGGTTTTATATATTTAGCATCTATTCTAATTACTGACTACTAACATCAAACTTATACATTTGCATTAAAGTAGGTAAATATTTGCTAAAACTTTAAAAAATTATTGATCTCATATAGCTGAGGGCAGGCTAAGAAAAAATTAAGTCGCAAAAATTTGGCTGATTTAGGGAAAGCTAGGAAGTCATAAGGAATTAAAAAAAATAAATTAAAAACAGGTAAAATTATTAAATATCTAAAGAGAAATCATTAAAAAGCCTGCTTAGTTTTACGAAGGTCTAATTTTAAACCCTTGAAATATTGGTTGGAGGAGGGAGAATATACATCTTTGAATAAATATGGCATGTAAAATGATGCTTTTCTTTCTTTATTCAATGCCTAGTACACCTTTAATTTAATTCTTAAAAGTGTTTTTCATTTCTCTACTTTGTAATTATATAATATATTTTAGTAAAAATTATAAATCTAATTTAATTAAGGACTAAAAAAATATTTAGTTGTAAAACAAATCAAATCATACGATTTAATAATTGAAATACGTCAAATGAGATTGTAAATAATAGGGTACCAATAAAATTTAAGACTTTTCTTAAAAAATGATTTTTGATACTACATAATTCTTTAAAAAAATTCAATGGTACAAATGCATTAGGAGTACCTGCTAACACCCCCTCACGTCACCTTCCTTTTTCAGGCCAAAGGGTATTGGCACTTATATCCCGAACGTTAACGGGGCAATGGATATCACCCATTTGAGATAAATATAGTCTGCTGAAATTGAAATATATTAAATCTACTCCTAATTAAAAATTAAATAATTTCTTTTATAGCGGATCCGAGAGCAAACTCGATGCAAATCTTTGAAAGGGGTAATAAAAAAATTAATAGCTGATGCATGAGCCAATTTAAATTGACTTAGATTAAAAATTATTTTACTAAAAATTTTAATTTGAAAATCATAGAATTTATATTTAGTTACACATAAATTTTTGAGCTATTTCATTGCCGACAGATATTTTGCACTTACCTGGACCTAGTAGAACACAACAAGTTTCCACAGGTAAACTATCATAAGCCTATGGGTCAAACAGATTATTTATTAATTTGACACATAAAAATTTCTTTTATAGAGATTTCATTATGTAGAATAATAAGGCTTCTAAATTTTTTTTTGTTTTCCTATTGTTTTTTATCGTATTTAGATATGACACCTAATTTGTTGCACAAAAATTTGGATATTATAGGATCTTATTTACAACGCAACTTTACAATTTGAATAACTAAAAGAGTCTGTATTTGTTTAACACTATAGTTAAGTAGAGTTGGCATAAATTACACTGGACAACAAAAAAAACTACATCCACGATTTTTTGAGGGTTTTGTAGAGAATTTTCTTGCGATAACGATCCCTGGTTTTTTTTTCTAAGGCCTCCAAATTTTATTAAACCGCGTCCAAAGTTCAGAAAAAAATTTAAAAAATTTTTTTTACTATTAATTCTACATATATAAAAAAACATATCTATAAAAGGTTATTACATAAATTTTTAGCAATTTACTTTCAAGTTATTTAGGATCAAAAAACGGAGTTTATGACAAAAACCACTAATTTTACAAAAATGTAAAAATAAAAAAAAAATTAAATATTAAAAAAAAATTTAAACCCCTTACGTTAATAATGAATGTTTTCGTTATCTAAATATATTTTTAAAATTTTGTTATTACACATAGGTTTTATGATATAGAAGCCCAAAATACCACCAAAATTGAAAAATCTCAACTTTGACACCAAATGACTAAAAATCTAAGGCCTTGGCTAAAATTCTGATTTCATATTCGTGATCAGCGCTAAAAACTTGACCAATAACTATAGTTGCCATAAATGTTGCTTAGGGTCGCCCAAAATTTGTTGTCCAGTGTTATTAATGTGACCACCAAAGCTAGAGCCGTCTCTTTTTCTCAGATATAAAACTTTAAGACTCTCGTGTTTTTTTTATTGTTAAATTTTTTTTCTATAAAATATAATTTAATTTTTACAGAAAAAGAAGCTCTGGATTTATCTAAGAAAAATGTTGTAAGACTTGAAGAAGGTATATTTTAAAATTTGTTATATAAGCCTCGTAGAAACACCAAACAAATAACTTTGGTATTGGAATTTATTTTTAAAATAATGCTAAGCTAGCAGGCGTTGTGTCTCTATAAATTATAGTGTTAAATAAAGGAAAAAAAACATTTAAAATAAACGTATGATAAAATTTGCAACATTATTTTAAGATACGGCTATTAATAGGTAATAAAAGGAATATATATTCATATGTATTTGGCTTCTATAAACTTCGTTTGCACTTTGTTTTGACGACATGCATCAATAACATTTTTTAAGAGTATATAGGTCATAAAATCTGTTTAAAAGGTCAATTTATTGAAATGGGCATTAAATAGCTGGTGGAAGAAAATAAAAACGCAAAATATACTTACATCATGAGAATGCATGCTTTTGTTTTTCATATTTTTTTCTTAGTTTTATATTTGTTGACTTGTGTTTAAAGTTAAATTTAACAAATCTATGACATTATGCAAAGGAAATAAATATTGCTTAAGTTGTAGGGAAAGCACAAGTACCAAACCTGTACATAGTAAAATACATGTAGGGGAAATAAAATTAAATAAAATCTTTTATTTTGTAATAATCAATAATAAAATTTTTTTTCTTATTTTTTGAGTAAAAAATGTATAAAAAGGTTGACACATACCTAGCGAATTACGGTGGAAAACAAATCTCTTTTTAAACTTCTGTAAAACTAAATTTGAAACTGTTCTTTAGAACTTCGGACTTTATCATTATTTTAAAGTTAATCTAATATTGGTGTGAATTTTTAATATTGCAATTTGCACAAATCTAAAAAATTTAATTATTTTTATTTACCATTAAATAATTATAAATTAAATGAATCATTATTGTTAAAATATGCCCTCATAATAAAGTGTACAGAATATTTTTTTGGCTATTTTCCATCATAATTTAATATTTTTCGAAAAAAGAAATTTGTAACATTATTAAGCCATTCACTTTTATATAAAATAAAAAAAACATCTATAAATCAGGTTACAATATTTCATTCTATATTTATTTTAAAAAAACCAAATTTTAATTAACAATTTTTTCTATAATATTTTTTAATCTGGCAAACAATAATAAATATAATATATAATAATTTTTGTATTTAAAATGTAAAATCTGGGGTTCTGACCCAACAGTGACACTTGCGTGTTAAAGGCTTAAGCTTTGGTATTTAATCTTTGTGCGTAAAATTAATCATTTTTTTGCATTCTTTTGTTTTAATTGTTCAATTATTATTTTAAATATGCCACGATTGTCTTTACCTACGATCCAAACTTTTTGGTTATATGATCCAGTAACATTTAGGAATACTAAAATATTTATACTGATTTTGTAGGAGCATAAGACCAGTTATGATAATTAGTCTTAAAAGTTCCTATAACACCGTACAACAAAATTTGGACGACGTTGAACATTATTTTTGACATTGACATCGTGAGCAAATTTCTGATTCTGTTATAAAAAGTAAACTAATAAGCAATCCTTTGAACTTGTAATTCAAATGTAACTGCATATTTCTGAAAATTTGACAATATTCCAAAATTTCTAAGAAAAATTCACTTTTTATAAAAGATTTAAATAATTATGGTAAACGCAACATAACTGTAAATAAAACTAAATAAAAATTAATGATGAAAAAGCAAAGAAATTAACAATTAAGGAGTTTCATTTCTCATAAATATTTGAGGCGAGATAAAACTAAACAAAAATTTTTTTTTCTTATTTTGTAAATTTTTATTTAATAAAATACTAATATTAGCAGTGAAATCAGTGTTAAATTTGCATCAGGAATAAAACTTTTACAAACGAGGACAAATAACTAATGAGATCTAATAAAAGCTAAACTTGCCAAACAATGACATTCAGATTACCTTTGCTGTCATAACATAATTTGATAACTCAATTCATTACTATATGTGTATGTCCAACATTAAAGGAGATTAGTGGGCACTACACTTAATTTGTCAAAGTCTACAACTTATCCCAAAAATCCCAAATTACACAATCATTTTCACCTATGACATATAAATTAATTAAATACTTATTTATTTTAAACTATCAAATGAATAATATCCATTGACAAACGTTCGTGATAAATACGGCGGCTTCAATCAAGAAGAGGCAGTAAGGAAGTGATTTTTTAGCATGCACTTCTAACCCTACATGCACCAGTAAATTTTTAATGGCATACGGACATCATTGCTGACCGATATCAATATTTTTCATTTACGCACTAATCTATCTTCTAAGATGTATTTGAGATCTCAATTCAGTAATTATAGGCTGGGTGTAAATCATTGTTTATCGAGTTATCCATACATATACGCTGTTAATTACATTTCTATTTTCTTATCATAAAATGTATTTGTCGCCTTTAAACCAAAAAATAATGTTTTAAGTTATTTTGCTAAAACATAATCTAATTAGCTATTTTATATTTATGCTTGGGTAAACTAGACCTAGAACCATCGACTTCAATTTTGCCCACTAACAATATAGAAGTGCCAATAAAAAAATATTCTCGTTACACAAGTGTTCAATTAAACGTATTAGAGAGGGCTTTTCAACAGAAAAATTTCCCCTCTTTAGAGGATAGGAACAATTTGGCCGAAAAAACCCAATTATCGGAGCCGCAAGTAACAAATAAATTATAATTAATTACCGTCTGCTAAATATTTTATATGCCCCCCTTACCCTTTGGAAATTCTTATCTTTTTTAAAATTATACACTTCATATGAAAAATTTTTGAAATCACTTATTGAAAAAATATTAAAAACTGGGTACATCTTATTCACTTTTTAGGTGCTACCTAATCCTCAAATATTTTTTTAAAAAAAGTTTAAAAATTATTGTTCAAATTGTTCAAAACTTATATTATGTTTTCTACATAGGTCGCAAGAAATTTCACTTTTTAATTTACATTTCACAATCCTACTTGAATAGGTTAAGGAATAAATCTAGCTAAAAAGGGAAACAATATATAATTTGTTTTAACCCGCGAATGGTAGGATGGGAAATTTGTAACGCGAATGATAAAGTGGGATCATACGGACCCCAATTTTAAGCCTTTTTAACTTAAAAAGTGTTTAATAGCTATAAACTTTATATTTTAATTATTTTGTAAATAAAAATAGGTTTTTTAAATATAAAATTTAAATTATTGTTAAAGTAAATCTAAAATTTTATTTAACACAAAGTAAAAAAAAATATGAAAATTGGGAACTTTTCTTTCATTAGATAAATCTTGTCAAATAATTAAATGCAATTTATCAAATAGTGTTTATATATCTCATTCTCAAAAGTATTCATTAAAATAAATAAAAAATTATTTATGGCTATTATTCATTTTGAGATATTTTATATAGAAAAAAAAACAGTTTTATCATTATTATATAATATAAATATTTATATACCTAATTTGTAAAACTATTTAAAAAAATACCTAAGAAATAAGATTGTAATTTTTTTAGTTTAAATTTACGTCATTTTTATGTTTTCAACAGTAAAATTGATAGTGGGTCATTAGACCTCATTAGAAATTCTAATTTCTAAACTAATTTTGTTGTGAGATTTAGACCAAACTCTATTTACTAGTTTTGTTTATTTTTGATTTAAGAAAAAAGTCACAAAGGGCAACAATATATATTATTTTTAAAGATTTAAAAATTTGTTGGGGTTGTATGGACCCTACAGTGCACGTGGGTTAAAAAAGCTTACTATTGAAAATAAATTTTTAATTATTAATAGCTGGCTAAAATTTAAGTAAAATACAGATTTGATAATTATTATGGCCCCTGTTCTGAGTTTTCTCAATACTCTCAATGGCCTATGGATTTCAAGACATAACTTAACATAATAAAAATTAGAATTAGGTTAAAAATATTTAAAAGAATTCTGAAAAAATATTTTTAAATAGGATTGTAATGTCTATTTATCCTTTTTTGGAAATAAATAAATTAGAGCCTATTTTAAAAATAAGTTAATAAAAATTTATTATCTAATATTGACGTAGCAAAAAAAAAAATTTTTTATTAAAAACTTAATAATTACAAAGAATATGTTACTAAGTATTATGTTTAATTCTTATATGATTACAAAGATGCGTTTCCTAATTTTTTTAACATTTTTTCATATGGTATGTTTTTGGCTCTTTAACCTCAGCTTATTTTGGGAGGGGAGAGGCAAAAAAAAAATTCTTGGAGGTTAGCCCTGTACCTTCGTTTGCGGCAAAAAATATACATGTACAAGAATCGATTACATGCTCAAAATTATATTTTTAATTAACTAATAGTAATTTATTATATACATAAAATAAAAAAAAATGAGGTCGTTTATAAATTGGATAGAATTAAAATTAATTGTTTACACTAATTTTAATTGCTAAAAAAGATATGAGATTTGGAAATTAATTGTAAGTATAATTGTATCATTTGGTATCAATAGCAAGAAAAATAAAAATATGATATATATGAATGATAAAAATGAATTCCACAGGTCAACAAATAATGTGAGAAACGAGATTGTTAAGAGAACATAAAAAAATGCAACCCCATGATGGCCTAATATCATGTATACACTTTGTTTTTCTTTGTTTCTTCCGACTTAGGCTCCTGAGATCCGTCTATAACGAAAATGGGCTTATTTGACCAAATTGACAGAACTAAATATATTAAGAAGAAAAAATATAAAAATCTTTATTGCATATAAAAATACTTTGTATTATATTTTTAATCACAAATATAGGAAAAAAAATTGTATTAATATTAGAAGCTCTAACATCGGCCTTTAGATAATATAAAATACTTCACGTCCAAACTTCAATATGACACGATATATTATCGGTTTCAAATAAAAATATTATTTGAAGTTTAAAATTAACGTTGTGCGAATATGCAAAAATAAAATTTTAATCTATTTTTGTTTTTAAATCTTTTTTACTTTTTCTTTTTTTTCTAAAATTTTCAATGTTTTTACCTGACTAACTAAGTTAGATTAGAAAAACGGTAAACGGATTTAATATTTCCTAAGATTGCTAATTGATCTCTAGTTATATACAACTTTGGGATTTTAAAAAATTGATTAGTAATTAAGAATAGTTTGAGTTTATTGATTAAAATAGCAAATTGTAAAGAAAAATGTAATTGTGGAAAAGTAAAATTGGCTAATTGTGTTGATTTATCGGAGAATTAATTGTTTATATAATGTAGTATGCATTAACTTCTTGGCAAGGGATATTTTTTAACTTATAAATCTTTTGGCATAAATCAAACTCATTGTATCTAACTTTTGTCAAGGTTATAAAATGGATGATCGTAAATCAATCGACCCAATTCGTAAATCAATCAACCCAATTTTATTTCTGTAACCTTTAAAAACATGATGATTTTCACGGGTAAGGAGTGATAAAATTAGATCAAAATTATAATATTGTTCTAAGCCAATTATATCATAAATGTCACTAAGACACCTTTCCCTAAACAAAATTATAGCGTAAGCTATCTGTTAATTATAAAAATTAGTGTAAATGTGCGCCGTCGATTAAATCTAGTCATGATTGTTTCGATCGTAGCCATAGCCGGGTATTCCCATAGTCTTGAGGTCTAGATTTGTGGTTACCGTTTGGTTGGACATCGCCTAATAACTATCCATACGTGGGCATTGCAAGGTTTGGTTTAGGTTTGAAATTTGTACATAAACATTAACTTTTAATTATCAAGAACTTTCTAATTCTAATCATACAAAGGTGGTTTTTGTTTTGCTTTCAGTTAAAACTTTTTAAGTATTTTTATAATTTATGCTTCCAACGTAACCCTAGCTCTTTAATATATGCGGCTAATTTAAATATACTTATTTAGTATGCCGACTTAATTCTTCCGTCATAGCGGGTATATCACCGTCAAGCGGGAAATGGGCTTAATATATCGTTGGTTTAAATAAGCAACCTATAAAAGGAATATCATACTAAACACTCTGGACTGTCCACCTGCCAATTTCGGACAAATTGTCACGGTTCTTTATGCTTTATATTAAGAAAAATTAAAAAATAAAGATTTATGTTTAAATTACGTACAATTGGCTTTATTCATATTTTTTAATCCGTAAGGATTCTATCTGATTATATAGGATTTATGCTTCCCTGTCCAAAATTATTTTGACCATATAAGGCATTTTATTAATATATGCAGTATTTGAATTGGAGCAATCTTTCTTATTTATTATGCCATTAGTTAAATAATTCTTTTGAATTTTTATATTGTAGGTGAACAGGCACGATTCTAGACCCCTTTTGGGGGGGGGGGGGGCAGTGCCCCCCCCCCAAAGTTTTTGTTTGCCCCCCCCCCCCAAAATAATTGAATTTGCCCCTCCAAAAATACATAGTAATTTTATGTTTGCCCCCCCCCCCCAAAAAAAATTGAATTTGCCCCCCCAAAAATACATAGTATTTTTATTTCTTCCACATAATATAATTAAATTTGCTCCGTCAAAAATATCTAAAAAATATTATCTTAAAAATATTTACTTTTTTTAAAAGTGTTTTTATTCATTAATATTTCTCATCCGCAAGAGAGATCAAACTAACAGAAATATATAGAAAAATTTGATTTTACAGAAAGCTTTATATTTGTGAAAGCATTTTATAAATCTGATGCCTAAGAAATTTTCTCAGTTAACAACAATCTTTTGTTAGAATGTAATCTAGAACCAAAGAACCTGATCGCACAATGCTACAATGGGGCGAAAGTAATGTCTTGGGAAAAAGGTGGTGTTTAAGTATTTCTGAGCAAAATGGTTGGACACCATGTCCCGTATATTCCCTGCATACCACCGATTGCATCTTGTTGCAAAAGATGGTCTAAAATTTTAAGTGATGGGAAAGGTTTTTTTGATATTTTTTCTTCCCTTTATAAATTTTTTCAACATGATGCAATCAAAGTAGTTAGTGAATGCGGGACCATAACCCGGCTGTTGCCCCATTGGTGGTGTGGTCACTACCTGCCCATTTTTTTTTAAATATTACACAAAAATATTTAATACTCTTTAAAAAATTAAAAATAAAAAAACTTTTATATCTTCAGGTCACAGGGCCGAATTGGGGTTTTTTGACCATATATATAATCATCTATTTATTTTTTTGTATTTAATTGAAAAATTATTTTATTTATTAAAAATAATTATAGATCAATTTCAATGCAGAACGATTTATATTTCTAAACCTTCTGATATAATACACCATTGTTTGTTAGAAATTAAACAATTAAGAAATAAAATACATTTGAAGATTTTTTCAAAAATTGTTTTGATATTAATATTTTTTTAAATGACAATAATTTATCTATGGATAAAAGAAAAACTAAACCTAAAGATTTTTCTGGTTTTTATTTATATTCTACTCATAAGTTTGAATATATTTATATTAATGATGAAGTAAAAAGTATTTATTTTAATATTATTGATTTATTTATATTTTGATAATAGATTTTTTACCGATAATAGTTGTTTAAAATCTTTAGATTTCCTTTATAAATTTGATTATCCTTTTTTTGGATATATATAAATTAGAGCCTCTTTAAAAAATAAGTAATATTGATAAAGATTCATTATCTAAAGAAATTGACGTAGCCAAAAATTTTTTAATAAGAAACTTAATAATTTCCAAGAATGTGTTACTATTGATTTTGTTAAATTTTTATATGATTACAATGATGCGTTTTCTAATCTATTTAACATTTTTCCTATAAGTTTGTTAATTGGCTCTTCAACGTCGAGTTGTGAGGCCACATTTTCTTCTTTAAAAAGGATAATAACAGCTGACAAATAGTGACCTGCTTAAAGGTGATTTGGTTCTTTTAAACACGAAAATCATTAACTAGGGAAATTTTGATGAATATTGTAATTTAATTAAAATCTTCTAAGATAAAATAGTTTGATCAATACACTGCTCATAATCAGCTAATTATTGCTTACTATTATAACATGGTTGCTAACTTTTTTTATGCGTATTCAACGTTTATGTTCAAATATTAATAACTAGTTATATATAGCCAGTGTTTTTTTCAAATATATTCTCCCAAATTAGCATACTTATACATTTTGTTTTCATGATAATCAATCTTATTTCACTTTTCATTTTCTAAAATCCAAAGTTTTATATAATTCATTTTTATCATTTTATATATATCATATTTTTAATTTCATGCGCAATGATACCAAATGATAAAATTATACTTACAATTAATTAAAATTTCGTTTCTTTTTAAGCAATTGATAGTGAAAACAATTAATTTTAATTCACATATCCAAATTATAAACGCAATCATTTTTTTTTATTTTATAAATATAATAAATTACTATTAATTTGGTAAAAAATTTTGAACATGGATTCTATTGTTGTACATGTATATTTTTTGCCGTGACCGAAGGTCACGGCCAATTTTGCCGCCGAAGGCGGCAAAAAAATTTTTTCTGCCCCCCCACGAGTTTTTTTTGCCCCCCTAAAATGGAAAAGCTAGAATCGGGCCTGTAGGTGAACCTTTTAAAATTTAAATTGTAAAAACTTGTTAATATTACTTCCAAAAATCTTAGCTTTAATAGCATGGCGAGCGTCATAGGCTAAAAATTTGATAACTTGCCAAGCTTAATTGGCCGAATTTAATTGACTATGAACAACTATAAAAATTGTCCATGTAGGTTGTATATCTTTATTAATAGTTTATACCATTACAAAATGGGTGTTCAAAAATTTTTAAAAAAAATACTGGAAACTTAATAGTGTAACTGAATAGTTATACTTACTGTAAACTTTTGCTAAAACTGACCTTTTTACAGAGATTGTAAAGTAGTGCCGAAATTTTTGTAATATAGGATACCATACCGAGTATTGAGTGAGAAAAGTTCTGCTTTATTGTTAGGATTTCATCAACGCTTCGGTCTTTTGATGTAAAGGTCTGATACCTGCACTAATCTCAAGTCCTAAATAACTTATTTTTTCCAAAAGAAATGAGCATTTGTTATGACCTAATCTCATCCCCTTTTCCTTGATGCGACCTTATGCAAGAGAAAGTGTTGCATTGTATTCCTGCATCGTTCGGCCAATGATAAGTATGTCATCTAGATAGGCAAAAACACCTTCTAAGACTCCATATATTAGCGACATTTATGAAATGTTTGTGCCGCTGCTGAGAGGAGAAAGAGTAAACGTAAAAATTTAAAAAGACCTAAGTGGGTATTTATGGTTAAAACATTGACACTTCCTTCCGTTAGTGCTAATTGTAGATAGGCTTGCGAAAAATAAAGTCAAAAATTTAACTCCGGCAAAAGATGATAAGATGATATTATTCAACACTTGTTAACGGGTAGTTACTTTTTACAATGACATTGAAAACGTAGAAAAGCAACGACTCTATAAACTCAACAAAAAATAATTTTCTACTGTTAAATAGGTTTAAAAATAAATTTTGTACTAAATATGTTAAAAATAAGAATTAAAAATGTTACCTGTAATGAAGAATAATTTTTTAACCGTAACCAATAAAAACACCAGTCCAATCAATAAAAATTCCACCATCTTAATATCAAACACGCTAGTCGGTCTCCCACGATTTTTGGTTTGAGAACACTAATAATTAAGGATCAGTTTGTTTCTGTAAATTTTAAAAAATATGATGAATTTTACGGGTAAAAAGTAGTGAGGAGTAATAAAATTAGTTCAAAAAAATATTATTGTGCCAAGCCAATTATATCATAAATGTCACTAAAACAATTAGTAAAATAAGATTGATGTGAAAACAGATTGAATAAGTATGCTACTTTGGAAGAACATATATGAAAAAACACTGGTTATATATAAGTAGTAATTAATATTAGGGTAAAAAATTAATTAAAAGAACATAAATGTTAAATGCGCATAAAAAATTGCAACCTAGTTGGCAATAAAGCAAATTATGAGCAGTGTATAGCACTAATCTAACAATTTTATGCTAAGGTTGTTTTGATTAAATTGTAAAATTTATCAAAATTTAAAGCCTTAATTAAAGATATTTTGAGTCCTAGAAGAACCAAGTGCCAGTCTTGGAAACTATTATCCCTCTTAAAAAAGAGATGACCTCACTCGATGTTAAAGAGCCAAATAACAATCTTGTAAAAAAAATGTTATATAGATTAGGAAACACATTTTTTTAATCATATTTAACAAAATCATTAGTAATACATTCTTTGTAATTATTAAGCTTTCTTATAAAAAATTTTTTGGCTATGTCAATTTCTTTAGAGAATTAATTTTTATCAATATTACTTATTTTTAAAAAAGTCTTTAATTTAATTATTTCCAAAAAAAGGATAATTGTAAAAAATCTATATTTAAAAGAATCAATAAATTAATCAAATTTAAACGATTCTCAAACTTATGTGTAGAAAGAAAAAAAAATCAGAAAAATCTCAGGTTTTTTTCTTTAATCCATAGATAAATTTCATATAAAAAAGTATTATATATACAAACAGTTTTTGAATATATCTTCAAATGTACTTGTATTTCTTATTAATTTCTAACAAACAATGGTGTGTTAAATCACAAGTTTTAGGAACATAAATTTGCATTGATATGGATCATTAATTATATTTAATAAATAAAATAATTTTTCAAATGATAAATACAAAAAAAAATTTGATGAAAACATGGTCATAAAACCCCGACGCTTTTGTGACCTAAAAATATAAAAAAAATTTTTTAAGTATTAAAAGTGTATTTTATATTTTTTGTAATTTAACAACAATGGCGTCTTAGTGACCATACAATGGGGCAACAGTCGGGGTATGGTCTCGCATTCACTAATTTCTTTGATTATCATGTCGAAAAAATATATTAAGGGAAGATAAACTATCAAATGTTTCCTTCACTTAAAATTTTAAAACAATCTTTTACAAGTTTCAATCGGTGGTTAAAGCAGGGAATATACGGGAAATGGTGTCCAGCTATTTTGCTTCGAAACACTTAAACACCACTTTTATCCCTAGGTTACGTTAAAGCCCCATCGTAGCATTGTGCGATCAGTTTCTTTGGTTCTAGATTATATTCTAACAAAAGATTGTTGACAAGTAAGAAAATTTCTTACGCATTAGATTTATAAATTGCTTTCACAAATATAAAGCTCTTCATAAAATCAAATTTTTTATATATCTAATAACAACAGAAATAATTTCAGTGTTAGTTTGATCTCCCTAGCGAATGAGAAGTTTTGATAAATAAAACACTTTTTAAAATGAGCAAATATTTTTAAAAATAATATTTTTAGATATTTTTGGCGGAGCAAATTAAATTATATTATGTTAAAGAAAATAAAATTTATACGTATTTTATTGGGGGGAGGGGGGGAGGGGCAAAAATAAAATTACTATGTATTTTTAGGGGGGGGGGGGGGGGAGGATTCAATTTCTGGAGGGAAAACATAAAATTCCTATGTAATTTTTTTCGGGAGGGTGGAGGGGGGCAATCAAAAATTTTGGGGGGAGCAATCCCCCCCCCCCTCCTTTAAAAGGGGTTTAGAATCGTGCTTGACATAGATTCAATTGGTGTTCATATATATTTTTTGCCTTGACCGTTCACAGCTATTTCTGCCACACAGGGCGGCAAAAAAAATTTTCTGCCCTCCCACGATATCCGCCCCCCCCCCCCCCCCAATTTGAAAAGCTAGAATAGAACCTGAGACGTAAAAACAAGATGGTACATTAAAATTATTTTAATGTTTTATTTTAAATATGAAATAAAATTTTCAATTTAGTTTTTTTTAAATTATGTATTTTGTAATATTCATTAATGGTTGGTTGGTTGATTTGAGGTTTTCCCCATACTTTTCCTCACTTAGGGGTGCCATACCCGTTAGGACTTTAAATCTTTAACCCGAGCAAAGCAATTAATATTGTCGACAGTTTATATAGTAAGATTTGAACCACGCCGACGACCTAGTTTTTGGCCTAAGCTTTTACTTTTTATATCGTTTAAGACCTCCCTAAGCAGGCCACTCGGAAGCTATAGAGTGGTTGCACATGTAAGTTTTTCCGAAGAAAAAAGCTACTCTGTACGGATTCAAACTCGCAATCTCTTGCGTCTAAGTGGTTTGCCACTGAGCTATCTGAGCCGATTATTCATTAATGATTATTTATATTTGTCTAAAAAACGCACGTGTATCTTTAAAATAAATAAAGATCATAGCTTTGAAACAAGGATATAGGTTAAAAATTGGGGTCCCTAGGAACCAAACCAAAGCATCTACGTTCTCACTCTACCATTAGCGGGTTAATTATTTTTTAAAAAGTTAATGTATAGAGGTCACATTTTAACTCACTTAGCTGCTACAGGTCTTTTATCCCTTCCCTTTTTGCTGGCCCCCGACCTAAAAAAGCTGATCAAATGAAAAATATGGGTCTAGATTTATCTTACTTAGATTTATTGGTTCAAGATATTATTTATAATTGATATTTAAATACTCCCAATTTGTAGATTGGTAAATGGTTCAAAAATCGACGCATCAAGGAATACAGTATTTATATTCAATATCTATTTTGCTAAGCATAGAAGACAATATTTTAACCTTAGGTTTGTTAATTAAAATTCTGTGATACCATATCCCCTATGTCTTGATACTAACAATGGCTTTGCTGAAATATGTTGCTAACGTTTTAACTAGATTTTAATATAACAGAGCTCAAGAATTTTTTGAAAATTATTAGCTACAGCGAAACCTGCCAATTTAGGGAATATCAAATCCGTTTATCGTTTTTCCTAATTAAATTTAGTTAGTCAGTTATAAACATTAAAAATTGTAGAATAAAAGGTTAATGAAAAAAGTAAAAACAAAAATAAATTGAAATGTTCTTTGCATATTCACAATAATTAAACTGTTAAATTCCAAAAATAATATTTTTGTTAAAAATCGATAATCGTGTTGTATTTAAGGTTGAACGCGAAATCAAAAAATAATTATTGCAGTTTTCTAGATTCTATCTGTTTTTGTCTATCGTCAAATGTTCTATCAAAAACATTGTTATTAACTATTTTTTCAAATTTTTTTTTCCATTTTACATTATAAACAGGGCGCCAAGAAACTTGGGTCTAAGTATAGTTAAGAAAATATTCTACCAAAATATAACATATTAATAACTAATTTTAGTTTTTTGTTTAATTTAAATTAGAGAAAGCAGGTGTGTTAGTTCGACCTCGATTTACAAATTCTCAAATTGAAGCATTAAACAGGGCTTATCAGCTAAATAATTTTCCATCGCGAGAAGATCTAAAATATTTGGCAGAAATAACCGAACTATCGGAGCTGCAAGTACAATTTGAAAAAATATTCATCCTCACTGTAACTGTTAAATACACAGTCATCAATGGAGATCAAACCTGCCATTTTAGGGATTTTCAAATCAATTTACCGTTTTTTCTAATCAAAACTAGTTAGTCAGAAACAAACATTGAAAATTTAGAAATAATGCCAAAAAAACAAAAAGTTTAGTAAAAATAATTTTTTTTGCATATTACAACAATCCTGTTAAATTTTTCAGATATAAAATTAAAAATTGATAATATATCGTGTCGTATTTATTAGCGAAATAAATTGTATTATCTAAATGCTGATCTAAAAGTTTGTTATTTTGTTTCTCATTATTTGATATGATCGATATAAGTTACATTAGATTTTTATACAAAAAAAATTCTTAAATTTTTTCTCTTAAGGATATTCTCGATCTGTCAATTTGGTCAAAGACCATTTTTCCGATATGGACGGATGTAGGTCAAGGCCGGAAGAAACTATAAAAAACTAAAACATGAGATAAGGCTATCATGGAGGTAATTTTATTGTTTTTATAAAATTCAAGATTGTGCCGTTGACATTTGTTTACCTGTATTTGAAAAATTGCGCATTTGCACCCTTAACAAAAATCCTTTACTTTAAATGTTTAGGATGGTTTAACCATAAATGTCAAAATTTATTGGTGCCACACATTGAAAACATATCAAGATACATCTCTAACATTTATTAGGCGCTCATCTAAGCTTAAAATATTTTTTTAAAAATTATATTTTTAATTTAATAATCTATGTAATTTGGTCTATTTCTTCACAATCTAATGTTTGTTTTTTACCCTAGGACTTTTTTCATTTAAATGACACCATCTGCCCTGAATAAATTAAATTCGTCTGGCCAAAAACGTAAACGATAATTTATCGTGTAATAGCCAATTTTGAATAAAAGTTTTTTAATTATTTATGGCAATTTGAAAATACAGATTTGATAATTAAGATGGCCGTTCTAATCTAAGTTATCTAAAAAACACTCAAAATTTGATTTTTATCCAAATATATAAAAATAAAAACTAACATTTAAAATAATATTCTGACGAATTCAAAAAACTTTATTATAATTTTTTTTTAATATTGAGGCTGTAAAATGTGTTTTTTGTGGCATAATATGTTTTATATTATTATGACAAGCTGGGTAAATGAGTTATCAAAAATTGGGTAAAGTAAATAGTGTTTAAACTTACTGTTTAATGTGGATATTATATTGTATTAGTTCAAATGTATCACGTGATTATTATATGCATGAATGCGAGATCGGAGTACAGGCATTAACATACTGCCCCTCTCTCCAAAAAGAAAATATGTTATTTAATATAAATTTGATACAAATGCTTAAAATTATGTAATCTTTACAAAAGCAAATCTTTCGCAATGCTAATTAAACGAAATTATTTAAAAAAAAACAAACATGCATTTTTTGTGTATGTGGTGCTAAAGTGCGGCATTGTCTAACGGCAACACATGTAGTTTGTGATTTTGTTTAATGTGGATATTTTATTGTATTAGTTCAAATGTATCACGTGATTATTATATGCATGAATGCGATATCGGAGTACAGGCATTAACACTTACTATGTGAAAAAAACTGATTTGAATGGTTATATTTTTGTGCAGGCAGTAAAAAAAGTCCATGTATTAAATTTTACTTATAAATTGGTATATGAATATCTTTTTTTGTAGATTGATACTTGGGTCAAAAATCGTCGCAAACAGGAATACAGTATTTATAGTCAATATCTATTTGCTTAAAAAATATTTTAACATTTAGGTTTGTTAATTAAAATTTTGTGATGCTTTATTGCCTATATCTTTAAACAAAAAATAGTGGCTGTATGTAATAAAATATATCGGCTAAAAAGCTCGCAAACCTTTATGCCTTTCACGCAGGAGTTGCGAGTTCGAATCCGTGCACAGAAGGCTTTTTTCTTCGGAAAAATAGTATAATTGTGTAAGCACTTTAAAGCTGCTGAGTGGTCTGCTTAGGCAGTAGTCCTTAAACGATATGTCTAAAGTAAGAGTCTAAAATGACCTAGGTTGCCTGCGTGCAAGTAAATTTTTTAAAAGTGTCAAAGCCCTAACGGGTATGGCGCCCCTTAAAAGAGATTAAAGGATTTAATAAAATATTATACCTTCATTTTAACTTTTACTGAAGTTATACAAAATATAAATTCGATTTAAAATATTTTTAAAATATGTTTATATAAAAATGTCGTTTCCCGAAAATTCTTTGTGCAAAATTAATTTGCTAAGGTAAAAAATTTCGCATATTTTGTCGATATAAGAGTTTGGTTGTTTTTTTTTGTTGTGGCTTAAAGGTAATCAATTTAGATTAAAATTATATTAATATTTTTTTCTAAGTTTTTGAATTTCAAATAACAACTAATAAAAAAAAGTTTTAAGTGCCAAATAAATATTTAAAAAGTCTTTAAAAATTAAAAAAAAAAATTGCGCTGTAATTTTAGTATCTTGTGTTATATGCTCAATATATATTTTATAAATTTTTTCCTAAAATTTTACAATAGGCTAAAATATTATTAAAGTTAATAAAACTGTTAGTAAAATTTAAACAAATGCAGAAAATGCTCTGGATTCTAAAAAATGATACAGATCTTTGTCGATCGTGAAGTGTTTAACGAATACTTTACAATTGGGCAACCCTTCCAAAAAATTTTTTTCTTGTTTCTTGTTTTTCTCAAAAAACGCATCAAAGATTTTGTTTGTAGGTATTACTTAAATATTAAAAAATTTAAAATAGATTTAATTTTAAATTAGAAAAAACAGGGTATAATATCCGACCTCGATTTACGAATTTTCAAGTCGACGCATTAAACAAAGCTTATCGGCTAAATATTATCTTATCACCAGAAGTTAAGAAAAACTTGGTCAAAACAACCCAATTGTCGGAACAGCAGGTACAAATCTATTAAAATATAAATCATTATCGTAAATGCCGAAAAATTTTGCTCCCCTACAATCCTATCAAAAATATCCTAGCTTTTTAACTGTCAAGGATGGTACAGTAATTTCAAGTTTTTTAAAATCCTATATTGATAAATTATTAGAAAGGGACATTACGCTTTTCAGGTGGCATGACACAATTTTAGGTATGCAGATAAATGACATATAGCCAACACCGAAACAATATATTTATTTTAAAATACAGTTTTTGAATTAAAATAAATCTTAAAAAATTTATAACAAGCTTCTAAAATTTGAAAATACTGATTTGATAATCCCTAGGATTTTAGGTCAGGTTGAATTTTTTCAAAAGTCTAATTTGTTGACCTGTTACCGTTATTGAACATTATCTAACTAAATATATGTATGCGCTCACGGAACTTAAAAAGAAAAAACGGTTATTATTTGTTATTGTTAATTTTTTGGTGAAATATGATGATTTGTGTTAGTTTGGTGTTGGTAGGAATTATATATGGAGATTTGATATTTTTTATAAAGTGTACTTAGCAAAATTATTTGAACTAATTATTAAGTCTACGATCGCCTCCTTCTTGATGCCCCATACCAAATGATTGGTAAGTAATAAGCCTTTTTCCCCACAATGATTAAATGTGCCCTAGTAACAATAATAACATTTCCTGTTTTGCCCCCGGATCACCTTAATGGCACAATCTAATAACCGTTCTCCTTAGGCTCCAAATTTCGTCAATGGCCCAGTTATTTTGTGAATATTAATGTTTTTTTACAACACATATCAAATCCATTCCATTGACTAGAAAAATCGTATTAGACTCACCATTTAGTAAAATAAAAGCCAAAACCATATCAGTTACCCACATAATGGGTTAGGCCACAACGTCCTAAACAGATCATAAACTGTGTTACATTATAATGATCTTCAGAAAAAATACTCAAAACGATAGGATAGATATTAATTTAAAAAAAACCAAATATTAAAAATTAAAATAAATTTTAGTATCCTCAAATTTTCGTATAAAAATAAAATTATAATGTGTGATATTTAAAAAAAGAGTTTAATAGATTGGGATATTAATAATTTAATTAATTTTAAATTATATTCATTAAAATATAATATAGTTAACAAAAACCTATAAATAGAATAGCAAATTAGTCATGTCGCTTCTTTACATAAATTAAAATTTTGTATTTTTTAAATATAAACAGCTGCAGGATAATAGAAAATAAACTGTTATGCGCAACTAAAAAACAAACTTTGCAATTGAAATTTGCAAATTATAATATATTTGTTTAAACACATGTTAAATATTTATTAATATATACAAACAAGACATTTGGATCATTAAAACATTATTCTAAGACATCTTTTAAAATTTTTAGGGTATTATCGAGGTCGCAGGATCTATTAAAAAGTCCAATTTTTCTATATGAACGGATCTAAGGAAAAGGCGGAGTAACTAAGAAAAACCAAAAATGTATATGAAATAGGACCTCATAAGTCATAAAAATCATTTCTCTGCCCTTGATATTTTGATCTGTTTTATTAATATATTTAAAATTAATTATTGTGGATTGATGACAATATATTTTCTTAAAAATAGAAAAATCGGGTTGTTTCAAAAGAGTTCTTTTCAATTTAAAGATTAAAGTTGATGCATTAAACAAAGCTTATCAGCTATATAATTTATTAACAATAGATGTTAATAATTTTTTCGAAAAAACCAAATTAGGGGAACCGCAAATAACAAATTTGTAAAAATCAATCTCAGTATAACGTAATTTGCCATTTCATGGCAAAAAATATGTTTTAAGCTATATTAACATTCCACATTAAAATATATAGAAATAATATATAGAAAACTATAATCAAGAAACAAGTTTTTTAAAATGTAATGCTCTTATCCATTTACTTATTTAAAAATAAAAATACTTACATAAATTTTAAATTACATTATTTATTTTTTTAATCCGAATTAATAAATATTTACTTTATTTTGTAGATTTGTTTATGGTTCAAAAATCAACGGCAAAGAAAAAAAAGTATTTTTATTTATTATATAAATGTTTAAAAATTGGCTCAGGGACGTACAAAAATTTTTTTTAGTATTGCACATTAATTTTTTTAAGATTTAGTTTTACATTTAATAATGGAGTAAAAACAACATTTATGCTGCATTTTGTTAACCTTAGAGTGGTGAGGTGCGTTAATCAATTTATCAAATTTTATTATAATTGAATCTGGCGAGTTGACTATAAGTTTATATTGATAAAATATTTTAGCTATTATTGAATATCGTTAATTTTGATTTCCTCTCCTATGTATATATCAAAAATATAAACAAATTTAAAATTCAAGTAATATTTTAGAAATAAACAAAATTTTATTTTAAAAGTGGTCCAGATAGCCAAGCTACTTCAAGAACCTAAGCAAATAAATTTAATTTAAATAATAATAAAACATTTATATTTTTTGTGGAAAAACATATAAATAAATTTAATATTGATAAGGAATAATATAAATTCTAGCCACTTTAAATTTTCTTCTTACTTTTTTGGATTAGGTTTTAGGCTATTTTTTATCCATCGAAGCAAATAATTAAAGCAATTTTTTGTGGAATGAATTTATTTTGTATTGAACTTAAATCAAAATGTTTGTAGTTATTAATAAATGGTTTAAAAGATAAAAGTATATTTTAAAATGCCAAATTGTATTCTTTGAAAAATATATTATAGATAAAATTTATACAATATGTTCTTAAAAATGATATATCAAAATATATTAATATTTTTTTAAAAACAGATGCACAACAATGAAAGAAGATTATCTATTATCCACTTTAAATTATATCCCAAAACTCGTTATATGATTTTTCTAAAACATAAAAATATTAATAAATAATGCAGCCATGTTTTGGATAAAGAACATATCCTATAACCATTAAAACTAATCTGCTATCGGTTCGGGTTTTAAACATGCATGGGCAACCATTCATTTCCTAAATTGTTGGTTACACTCGGGGCAATGTTATATATTATTGAACGAATATTTTAGTTAAAACCAGTTGACATGAAAAAATAACAAAATAAAAGCACATAAATTTTTTTTAACTTTATTACAGTTTTTATTTGATAACCTTTAAAAATATAAATCAATTTTAAAATATTAAATAAATATAATTATACCAGTCTAAAATCAATGTATGGTAAATAAATTAGGATATTCGGGCGATATAATTTATAGATACTAAATTCATATATTTTCTTTTTTCCGAAGTTTGATTTGCTTTCGGCTATATAATGGGAAAATTGTCAATGTAAAAATCTTATAAGATTTCCTAAGGATTAAATTATTTTGTGCATTATTACAATGTAACTTAAATTTTTATCTCAAAATAATTTAAAATTTATCTAATTCGAGATTTTAAATCAACTATTAATATTTACACAATTTAGGTTTATAAATTTTCATTATTTAGTGCTTATTCTTCTTTTTTTTTATACTAAAAACCAAACTCCTTAGAGGGTAGGTTTGATAAATTAGCTCATAGGTATAATTGACTTATATTATCATTAATTAGTAATAGGCTATCCAGTATAAAATAAATTGTTTTAAATAAAATTAGGTTTTATGATCTTGTCTGTGTTTTTCAATATTTGTTGTATAGCATCCAAAAAAGCCTCTTGAATTAAATTTATTTTTTCACAAAAGAAGGAATCTCATTTATGTTCTACTTATATAAAACATATATTAAAAAACGTACATTTACCCGCGAATGCTAGGTAAGAAGTTGTAAAGCAGATGCTACATGGACTCCATACCTAAACCAATTTTATACATTATGTTTATCTATGAGCTTTGTTATTTAATTATTTTGAATAGAAATAGGTGCCCATAAATTATCAATATCAAATTTTAATTTTAAAGCAAAAAAAAATTTAAAAATACAAAAAAAATTTATTTTTGTTTACCACATTAAATAAGTCATCAATAATTTAAATGTAATTTTTTAATTGTTTATATGTCTTAGATTCAAAATAACTCCAGAATAAAAATATTGTGTATAAAATTTATTTTTAAACATAATTTACTAAAAAGCTTGATATTTTATAAGGAAAAAAAAACTTAATATAATTATTACACAATAGAAACATTTATAATACATAATATTTAAAAATCTTATGAAAAAAAACTTTTAATTTGCATTTTTTTAAATTTACATTGATATGATGCATGGTTTTTAAAATGATAGTTTAGGGTCCATAATAGACCAAAAAGAACTTAAATTTCAAACAAATTTTGCTTTAGACATACACCAAATTTTAATTGCTAATTAGTTTTTGATGTATTTAAGAAAATAGCAAATTGCCCAATTTTATGAATTATTTTTAAATACTACAAATTTAAGATGTGCTGAAGTCATATGGACGATTATCGCGAGTTATGAACAAGATGAGCTTATCAAAATAAATTATTTTATATTATTATAATGCGGCCATATATGTGTATGAAAAAATGTATTAATAAAAGATTAAAAATGAGATTAGGAATGTAATTGAATTTACCATAATTTTTAAGAGCAAAATATATAGTATATATTTCCAGCCTATTGAGCTTATTTAGCACTTCAGCTATAAGTCATTTTAATTGGGCATTATATAGAATTTTTTCAAAACATTTAAAAGTATTAATACACTTAAAATGAACGTTAAATAAAATCATTCTTATAAAATCAGAATGACTAGCTAATAAAATCAGAATAAATAGCTAACAAAATCATTAGATCTTTTTTAAATTTTATAACACAGGTCAAAAAAATATAAATGTTAGACAAAAAATACAAAATTCGTAAAGTGGCTTTATCACATACATATTTGCCGTTTTACAGAGTTTAACACGCTTTCAATTATTTAAATTGTCTGTTTAAAGATATGCATTCATTATACTTATCTTAAAAACATATCCATTGATTAACACAATTGAAAACCACAAAACACGTCTTAATTATTTTAAATTAAATAACATTATCATTCTCATATTTTAAATTAAAAAAACATTATTATTATAAATAACATAGTGTTATTTTAATGAAACATCTATTATCCAAATGCTGAAACATGTATTCCAAGTGCTCAAATATTTATTATATTAAATTTAATTTTTTATACCATATTAACATGTATTTAAAATTCTGAAAAGCTGACCTATTCAACACTTTAAATTTAAATTCTGAAAACACTATCCATATCATAAAAATGGCCTCTTTACCAAATTGACAGATTCTGTGACCTTCAGAATATTTTAAATAGTGAAATAATTTTCCTCACAAAAATATTTTGTAACCTTTACCATCTCTATTAATGGAAATAATTTTTAAGTATATCATGCTCTTGCATTAATTTATAACAAAAAATTTAGCACCCCTGTTTCAATAAAACCTTGATATTATCGGGTTTTAGTAAACACATTCCTTTTGGTTTAAATTCGTTATTTAAAACACAAAACTATTTTTTTATTATATTAATTTTGTTCCTTTTTTGTTTCTGACATTTTTTTTAACATCGATGTTTACAATTGACATATTGATTTGATCAGAAAAAACGGTATTTAAAATGTCTTTAGCAGCTGCGATGTGTTAGCTAATAATCTGACCTGCGTTATACAAAATCTTAAAATTAAGATTTAATTAAATTAATTTTTAAATGCATTGAACTTTAAAAAACAAATAGATGTTTAATCAAATCCAAACATTAAAAGTTCACATAGGGCACTTTTTTTAAAAATAGATGATAATACAATTTAAAATATACTGACCCTTTTTTATTTTTGTATTATCCCTATTTTAGCTAAAATACATAAATGGGTTCCACACTGAAAAATTTAATCTAAATTCAAGCAAATAATGATTTTACACAACTATGTTGCCAGGTCGATTTCTGTTTGGCAAAAAAACTTTTTAGGTCCAAAATTATATTTGCCTATAAATTCAAATATTAAACCTTTAGACAACTGTAACACCTTTGGGTTATCGAAGTTTCTTACTCAAACAATAATTAAAGATTTGTTTATGTTAACAAGTTTTGCAACAACTTTAAAAAACTGAATAAATCTTTATAAAATAGCAAAAAAATTATAAAAATGTTTAATTTTAAATAAATTTTTAGGGCGAAAAAAACAAAATCAAAATTATTGTTTAAATAGGAAAATAACTCTTTATATAAATTATTTATGAAAAACAGTGGTAAACATTGTTAAGACTAATTTTACAAATTGGTGAACCTTAATCATTTATTTGCATATAAGAATTTTTGACACTTCCTCTATCCATCTGGCCCAGGAAGCTAACTATAGCTAAAATAAAGTTAATCATAATGTAGTTTTTATTAAATAAATTTTCACATCCTGGGGCCATCTGGCCCAGTAAACGCCCTTGTTAAATAAAAGTTATTTACTTATTTTCTAAAAACAATTTGATTGATGACCTTCATAGAAGGTCTTCTTCTTTTTTTTTTCTTTCAAATTTAACTTAAAGGCTGCTCTATAAATAGGCCGAATTTAAAAGCAAAATTATTATTAATTTTTTTTTATACATAAATAATTGTGTCTTATTATTTTATAAATTCAATAAAATTATATCCCGCGTTATACATATTCAAAATTCTTGCTATATAAATTTTGCATACGGCCTAAATGACGTTCTAGACTTATTGTAAGTTTTTAATAATTACTCTTTTTATAGTTTGTAGGGAATGCAAAATCCTTCAGTTGAAACTACTAATCTATACTATATAAAAATTTTTTTTGAAAACTTTTACAAATTAAAAAATGAAAAAAAAAATAAAAAAAAATATATATGGTCAATTCCACCTCAAATCAAAAACTTTTTTCCTTGAAGTCTCAATTTTGGCTGAAAATTGGCACACTGGTAGGGTCCTTGGGTGCTGATATAAACCTAATTTTTTTTGGACCGGAAGTGATTTTTGAACGAGATTTGAGCAAAAATATTTTTATTTTTTTGCAAATAAAAAATATGAGGCAATTTTGCGCTGTATCATCAAAAGTATTGTAGCTAGAGTCATCATTTTTTTTTATGCTGAAGATCGTAATAAGGGTTACCTAACACGCAAAAAATATTTAAAATTTTTTTTTAAGTTACAAAAAATTTAAGTCAAGTTCAGACACAAATAACTCAAAAAACGTATCTTTGAATATTCTGAAAAATTTATATAATATGGCCCTTAATAATGTTAATAAATATATGATTTAAAAAATTTGGGACCGGCATGACTTTTTACAAAATTTAAAAAAATCAATTTTTGCCCTAATTTAGAAACATATTTATGCCCTTTGGACCATATTAGAGTATGCCATTGTGCCAAAATTGTCAGTATTCAAAAAGCAGAACATATGGGCAATTATGTTCGACCATAACATTTTAATTTAATTGATCACGACTATTATTAAATTTACAACGTAAAAGCGAACCTCAAAACCGGAAAAAGTAAAAATTTCGGCTGTTTTTAAAATCAACTTTCTGGTTAACCAGCCAACATTTTTTTAATATTTAACATTAATTTTATAGATAAAATATGGCTTAATAACATATAATAGCCCCAGCTTTTTTCATTCGATTTTGACGCTTCTACAATAAATACCTAAATTTGCCAAAAAACAGCAAATTTTTAGGTGTCAAAAAACCAACGCAGATTGTATTCGTCTGTGCAAGCTTATTTTTTTATTATTTTTGCAAATTGAACTAACAATATATAGAATCTATATAATCAGTCATAATTCGCCTGTTCAAGTGTTAAAAAAAATAGTATATTTGTTATCTATAGAAAATCTTAAAAGAACGAGATAGGTAAATTACAAAAAAAGAAGATTATAAAACATTCCATTATTTTAATTAAATTTATTATAAAAACATATTCGTGTGTTAAAGTTCGTTAGGAACGCATTTGAATATAAAAAACTTTAGGTTAAAGCAAAAATCCATATGCCTATAGAATCAAGTAACAATGATATTTCCTCTTTATTTAATATAGTGCGTCTATATTAAACTAAGATGTGATTGCGAACTAAAATTGATGGTTTTTAAACTTTATTAAGGTCGGTTAGATATATATTATGCCTTGTACTAAATAGCCTTTCAAAAACATATTTGGCAATTGTAAAAATTAGTAAAAAAGACTGAATGTCTATCTTTTTATTAAATTGGGCCTAATATTTAGCCTTAAAATTCATCATTGAAGCTAATTCTACCCGTTATTTAGAGTTGTTTAACCCTAAAACTGACTTCTTTTATGTATTTATAATATCAAAAAACGATAACACTATGTTTCATAAAATAATTGTCTTTTTACGTTTATTTTAAGTTTATGATAATCATAAAAAAAGAACATCTGTTAAAACGTAATATTCTAAAACCAAATATATTCTATTTTACTTTTTTTTAAATCAGATTTAACGTTGTTGAGGCTCTTTTATTAAAAAACTATTGGATAAAAAAAATAAATTTTTACAAATTTTTTAACCTTATTATTTTTTTAAAATCCTCCCAAAATTTATTTTATACAAGAAATTTAACAAATTTTTTGAATTTTGCCGAGGATAAATATTGAATATTATGTACAATTTCTAATATTGTTCATCAAACTAAAAGCGACTAGTAAAAGTTAACAAATATAGGCATAAAAATTTTAAGTTTTTATTTTTTACACCTTAAAATTTTAAAAAACTTGGCAAACTTTTGTTTTTATTTCATAAAAAGCTATGAGCACGTTGTAAAATGTTGGGGGAAGTTTATGTTATATAGC